>JANHFL010006652.1:0-28359 GCA_032468155.1 Oxyrhabdium leporinum | reverse complement strand
GGAAGGAAGGAAGGAAGGAAGGAAGGAAGGAAGGAAGGAAGGAAGGAAGGAGAGTTTACTATAAATACCATAATATAATCTAGCACTGTTTTTGTTTTGTTTTTGCAATTATAAAGAAGACCAATATGAATTTCAGGATGCAGCAATAGTATAATATCTTCCAGGACACAGAAATTACAAGTTCCTGTTTATTCTTTGCTAGTCTGATCCTGAATACTTCCAGATTTTGCTTTGATTTTGCACCAATTCTGCTCTAGTGGTAGAAATGTAAGAAGAGTTAGGAATATCTTAATGACACTATAATTAATATATAATTAGCTTGGATTTCCTCTTTGTTGGATCTACTCATTTTCAAACTACTTAGAAAAAAACAGTAAGGAGGAAATGAGCAAAACGAGAAATGCAATTTTTCAGCAGGTGCAGACAAAAAATGTAGAGTTAAGACAAGATAGTACATGTTGTTCTTGGATAAGATTGATTACATGTACCTTCTTTATATATTGCTTGCTGTGCATTAATGAATGTAGATTCATATTGCAGACCTTTAAAATAAAATGTTCCCTTTCTTTCATTTTTTTTTAAAAGTACAGATATCATGAGCCTTCACTTTGTAAATATTTTTGTTAGAAAATATGTACTAAAATTACATAAGAGATACCTCATTCAATAAAAAAGGAGACACTTAAATGTAGCTAGTCAATTTTAACTACTATCTTCTATTTTGCCTTTGAAGAAAATGCCTCTAAAAACAGTAGCCTAGAAGATAAAAGACTGCTACAAGAAGAGGCAAGGACCTGTTCGTGAATTAGTCCGGGTCTTATGTTACAGAAGGATAGATTTTGACTAAACAGTAAAAAAAAATGCTTCATGACAAGAACAGTTTAACAAAAGATGGGGGAAGAAGATAGACTCAGCTTTGGTGGAGGTTTTCTAGAAACTATTGATATGCTATCTGAACATCATACAATTTGCTTTAGATCTGGATTTCCTACACTGAGGAAAACATTATATTAGATAATTTAAAAATCCAGTTTAATTCTAATCTCCAGAGTACACACATTTATTTTGTTCAGGATGCAATCATTGTAATTACTGTTTTACATTTATTGTATAAACTATGCAATTACAACATGATTTGTGTAAAAAAGTAACAAAAATATTTTCATTTACTATACCATTATAGAAAAATGATTTCTCAGTAATGGAAAATTTAAAAATGAATTGAAGCCATTTTATTTTCTAGAATCAAAAAATACCTAATAAATTCTGTTGGGAGAAAAATTCACATGTAACTTTAAAATATAAAAAATAAATAATTTATTTTTTTGTTTTAATGTAATCTAAGAATGCCACCATTAGTATCTTCATATATTTATTCTGTAAGAAAAGCCATTATGTACATTATGTGAAGCTAGTATTCATATAGATCAAATCTTATGTACTGAAATATTTTACCATAGATCAAATCTTATGTACTGAAATATTTTACCACAAAATAATTTTGGGTTTTCAAACATACAAAACATATGACTAACGTTTGTACATGTATAGCATAAATATTGATAATATGAGGATGAAAGCCACAGTTTTAAATAGATTTTTTTCCCTTGAATAGAGTCTGGAATTAGAGTTGTATCTCTGCCAACTGATCTTCTCAACACTTAAGCACAGATAAATGGCAGTATCTTCACCATCTGCAAAACAAGCATATCTACATACCATATTTCTGAATGATTAGGCATTAATGGCTTTTGGGTAGGTTTAAAATAAGTAAATTACATGAAATACATGACAAACAAATGTGTGGTTGTACCAGCTGATCCACATGTAGATTCAGGACCAACTTTTCAATAGAGCGAAATTTAAAATATTGAAACAATAAAATGAAAAAGAGAAATACATGTAATGAAATGAAATAGAAAATATAACAAATGGAGTAACCCCAACTTACATTTGAAGAACCAGTGTGGGCCCTGTAATTAGAACAAGAGCTCAGGATGAATGTCTGCAAATTCTGCTCTGGCTCTTATGTAGCTTGGCCAACATGGACCTCAACAAAGCTGTGTGGCAATGCTTGTTCACCTGTAAAATAGAATGTATTTACTTCAGTACTTATGTGACAACCTCTGGAAATTTATTAATAATTCTAAAGAATTTACAGAAGTACCTAAATTTCTAATTGCAAACAAAAATCTGGAAAAAAACATCCTACAGCAAATTAAACAAAAACAGAATTGAAAGATTTATTAAACAATGCTCTTATTTCAGAGTACAAGTAGGAGAACTTTCTGGAGAAAAAAGACCTATTTCTTACTTGTTGATAAAATAGCAAATCCTGATGCACTTCTACAACTAAATATTTATAACAAGAGTTTATAGATTATGAAGGGTAGAAAGAAAATAGGCCTTTCCTACAGAACTAGTGACGCCATGAACATAGAGTAAGGAAAAGGCACAACCTAATATATGCAGGATGTTCAATACTTTAAAAGTCTCTGCTAGCATTTAGAAATGGGTCTAGAAAGCAAACAGGCAATCAGTGCAGGTGTGTTAAGAAAAGAGTAATTTGCCTCTTATGGCTCATCTACATACGTTAGTGGGCTGCAGAATTTTGAATTAGATGCAATTTCTGAACAATCTTTAAAGATAACCACACCTAGCATACTGCAGTAATCCACATGGGGATTTTTTGTAACCTGAATCTCCTGAACCAAACCCTGATTTGATGGAAATGACTGCAGGCAACTTATCAGACTGATAAAAGGCACTAATCAAATACACAACTGCTATCTAGGAACCTTGCAACAATATAGGTTTTAACAAGTTCTCAAGTCTACAAAATATGTTCTTTATGAGAAATATAACCATATCAAAGCCACACCAGCTTTAGGCAATTTTGTCTTGTCTACATTATTCTTTAGTAACTCACTTATATCTTCATTCAAGTATTTCCTCAAAAAAAATGACCAGTTTTGATTTGATTGAAATCAAATCAGAAATGTTATCACAAAACTGATGTCAGAATTCTCAAGAAATAGAAATAAATTCCCAGCAACTAAATACTAAAAAAATTCAGAAGTAATAACAAAATCATACAACAAAGAATAAAAAATTAAGTCATTATCACTATTAATTATAAAATTAAAGGGTGTTGAAGTTTTTTTAAAAATGATGATTCTATCAAGTATTCTGAATCTGTAGTTGATGTTACTGAACTACAGCTCCCAACATTCCCCAACAATAGCCAGGTTGATTCAACAAGATATGAAGGGTTAAAGTTCTTAACTCTAAATGTGCATCCTCATTCAGGTTTTCGTATATTTGTATCCTTCAGTGAAATGTAGCCATTTTGATAGTAGCTTGTTATGTGCATTTACAGTTTAGATATTTTTAAATAGTTTATTTATTTGATTTTTTTTAATGTATGAAATTAAAAGTTAATAGCTTTTCTTCAGTTTCATAATTTTAAAGTGTACTTCATAATTTGAAATTACTAATTATCATGTACCAGAATTCTTAGAGAATGATGCAGATATTTACATATATTTAGAACCTAGTATATAAAAGGAATGTATAAAAGAAGAAAAAGGGATTCCAACAAGGGAGAAAGTTGAAGTAAAAAGTAAAGTAAAAGTAAAGCAAAATGCAACTTTTTTTAAAACGAAAAACCTTCATGTATCTATTTTGGGGAGGGGGGGGATTAGTGTCCAGACGATAAAATGAACAGAATTTGTCCTTTTTTTGCTTGTTACATCCTTAATACGTTGTCATACTTAAGATTGCTATATGAACTTGTAATGCTAAGAATATGTTTAGGACTCAGAAAGTACTTAATTTCTTTTTAAAGAAAAACAACAGCTGATCCCCTCCCAGGCAAAGCTTTTGGCAACTTTCTAAAGACACATAATTTTCTTTGGTACATCCTGATTCTCTGGCCAGAAAAATAATTACAGAACTTATTTGCTGCAAGAAAGGAGAAGAAACTGTTTCTCACGCTACATCTGTACGCTTTGTGGGATACGTGGTAGAGATTAACAGATCACAGAGAAATTTTATTATTTAGAATAATGAAAAGACTGCATTAACAGACTAGTTCCTTTGCTACTCATAATATGGTCAGAACTTTAAAAGGCTGCCAGAGTATAAAACAAATCTTTCAGTTATGCCAAGAGAATTCTTAATAGAAGGACCCAGTTCAATTCAAAATTTCACTGAGAACAATAGAGGGTATAGACCCTTACACATCTCAACTGTAATATAAAAATTATATTCTGTAACTTCAGAAAAAAAGTTAAGAAAAATAATAGGCAATATATAACACAAAAAGAAGTTGAATAGTTAGATTTAAATCTGAATTTTTATTAGTCTCAAAACTTAAGGCAGTGTTGAAGTGAACTAGTGTAAAATCGTTAAGACATACCAAACATTATATATATTCAAACAATATATCTGATCTTTTAAAAAAGCAATGCTATATTATGAATTAACAATGGGGAAATATAGTTTAATATAAAATCACACCTATACTCCTTTGACATTATTTTGTTCAATATATTGTTCTTAAATAGAAAGGAGAACATATATAGTGTGTAAGTATTACCTGAAAACAAAGTTCTAACAGTACAACCTTATGCAAAAATAAGCCTTGGTTTGAAGGAACCATGTATAGGTAAATAATAATAAGATTACAGTCACTGATTCCTAGGAAGAAATGTTTTACTTATGTAATATTAAGAACAGCAAAACTGAACCCAAACTACAAAGCTTTCTCAATTGAGGCTTATCACTAGTGAATCACCGCTATGTTTTATTTCTATAGAAGCTGTTCTATTCCAGAAAAATATTTAATTACAAAACTGTGAAACTTTAATGCTTATCATGCTAAAGGAGAATCTATTATATTTTTAGTAGTTATCTTGCTACTGGCCTTAAACTACACTGATGTGTACCAATGACACGCATGTAACATAAACTAATTTTCCACTTGGCAAAAATCCATCCATATATATTTGTAAAGTTTATCAAAGATTTCCATGTTAATTACTAAAAATCAAAACAAACTCTCTTAAGCATAAACATACAGAACAATCGTTAAAGCTCTCAATTGTAATTTTCAACAAAATCAACAAAAGTAACACTTTATTGCAGAATAGGGAAATAGTTACCTTTCCAAAGAACAAACTAAGTTTTTTAAGGAAATATCATCAGATATATTAAGTAACGACTAAACATATACATTGAACAGGTGTCAATGTCAAATTGTTAGGAATTCAGAAAAGCAGAAGACAGAATTTCTTTCTATCCTTGCTTATGAGAAAATGTCAGAAATATGTATTTACATGCTGAATAGTGCAGACTAGTCACATTCACAGCCTTGACATAGGCAGATAAATCAATAAATAATGTAATTATGGTACATATAAAAACATGTAATATGTACATCAGGTATTGTGCTTACTTCGAAATCATTTTTTTCTAATTCTAATAATTTTTTCATATATGTCGATATGAAACGAAGCTTTAATGCAAACTCAAACCAAATCATTGCATTTAATTACAGAGTTTCCACAGTCATATTTATATGGCAGACAATAGGTCAAGAGGGAAAAACAGAAATATTTGAAAATAGCTTAAAATTATTTCAAGGGGTCATAATTTCTGAAGAAAAGTCTGCTTTTCTAAGATATGAAGTATGATACTATAATGGGTCAACACTGGATTTACTTTTTGTTAAAACAAATAAGCAGCATTAAGATGCTTCACTTATATCTTACTTCACACAGCTTGTTTGAGAACGGAGACTGTGGAAGCTGAATAAGGATGCTTAATAAATATAGCTAAAGGAAATTTGAAATGCACTTTTCCCAACACCTCTTCAGATATAATATATTTATTCCTGCCAGTGTTCTAATTTTATTATTTATTTGGGGAAAATCAGAAAAAGAAGTTACAAAAAAATGACGATCTCAGAATTTTAAACTAGTAGTGTTAACGGAAACAGAGTTAATAAAAGCCAGTACATAAATGATTAATGAGACACAGATGATACATATCCAATTTGGCTCACAAAATTAAAATATATCCCTTGACTCAAAATGGAACATGGGATCTTTTAATTTTGGGAAGAAATTAATTCTAGGTAACTAAGTATTTGTTTTCTCAAATATATATACATTGTATATAGTATACATATACAGTAACAAGTTGGATTTGAAGGACCTTCATGCAAAAACAATTTTAGAAGACAGCATGGAAAAATAGTATTTGTTAAATAAGAGATACATTCTTTGATTTGTTACACAGTTTTCTGATTATTATACAGGTTTCTCACATATTTCAATTCTGTACAATTTCATATAAAAGACTTGTTGGTCGTGTAACTTTCAAGTAAATATACATAGTAAATAGAAGCATAAAATGTTTTCAGTGACAGCATTCCAAATGGCAACTTTATCAATATTTGGATTTCCTGGAATTACATGTTAAATTATATGAAATAATAAGGCAAGTCCAGCATAAAAACTTATGTAGTAAATCAAATTTATAATATCTAAATATCATGGGGAAAATCACTTAAGAACTTTTCTGGCAAGTTCAGCAAGGAAGAAATAAAGATTAGAAACAGTTTACTTTCCTAAAGTACAGTATTTCGAACTTCCTAAGAACTGTGAGTAGAAAAATTCACATGCCTTTTTTTTCTGCCTGCAGGAATAAATATATTTCAAAATGCTAAGAAATTGATACATTTTTCATCTTACGTTAAGTAATATTGTAAGTTTTTTTTCCCTCAGCAGGACTGTACTTCTGGCTGAACTTCCACTATAATCCACTTGGATACATACAGATCATAAAGCTTTGGAAGTTAATTTTCAAAGTAAGGTGATATAAATTTTACACAGGTATAAATGACTATGCAAATCTAATTTATATATTAATACAAATTCTAGGATTATATCTCACATTAGGAAAGATGACTCCTAGACACTGTTAGAAAGGAGGAATGTCAGAAAGAATCTGTAAACATTTGAATATGTATGCATGAGAAAAGGCAATGTAAGCCCACACCTATTTGAACTAAATTTGGGCAGTTAACTTAAATCAAATTGGGGAATGAAATTGTTTTGTCTTTATGAAGCACATAAAAAAGTAAAGGAAAGCAAAGATTACACATAGGTAGAAACACAGAAGGGAGCAGGGAAAAGAGAATTAAAGGAAAACAGGCCCATTCTGCTAACAGGAGCTAAAGAGTCATATGATATCTAAAAACGCAGGACATGTCGCCAGGAGTTGGAAAGGATTGCTTGAAGGAAGAAAGAGCCAGTGTGTTCCTGCTCAAAGAGCTTTTCTTTCAGTTTTCTTTTTTTCTCTCTCCTTCATCTGTTTCCCTCTCTTTTCTTCTCTACTGTGAATGCCCTAGTCATACGTTAGATTAAAAAAAAAATCTCAGGAAAAACCTATCCTCTTTCTCCCTTTTCTGCATGCAGGTATCTGATGGAAGATAACTGTTAATGAGAAGGGGTTTATATAGATTTTGGCACTGACTATCCCTCCCTTCTGTTGCTACTTTTGAAATTCCAGATAGAAAATAGATATATATTCTACAGAACAAAATAAAGCAAACAAAATAATAAAAAATGCTGAAAATATAAATCCTTCCTATTAATAAAGAAGTTCAAAGATATTACTTTTTTATTATATTTTAATGTAAAACAATAAATATGGAAATATTGCAATTTGATATTTTATTTTCATGAAGATAATTGCAAATAATGCAGTTAAAAGTTACTCGATTTCTACTATTTTTAGAAAGCCAAACATATTAGCTTCCAGTATTTCTGAATTTTATCCTTTCACAAAATATTTCAGGTTCATTCATGGAGAGTCTAAGAGTAGGGAGGGTTCCCAAGGTAACTTATATTTACATGGTGTAGCTAGTTTCACTTTTATTGTTGCAATAGTCACTGCAGTATTGTAGTAGTAAAATGTACTACAACTTATCTTTCAACCTCATGTGTACACATCTTTCCTCCAAAATAATATCTATTAAGTATGCGAGATTTTAAAATGTGCAGAAAATGTAACTTATTGCCTCTTTAAAGATACTACTAGTAATATCAGCCTTTGTATCCTAAAACAATTGCTATAATTACTGTCATCTATTTAAAATTATATTTAACACTATGATAGAGATCACATACTCCTAACTGCTGTAGTAAACTGCTATGTTTCTTATTAGAAATGGGTATTAGTAGGAATGACTTTCATTAAAAGCAACTCCTTTAGTTATAAATGTTCCGAAGCTTGAATGGTTGAAATATATTTAATGGCATGAAAAACTATTGGTCTTAGTATACTTCTATGTAGCATTTTTTTTACTAATAGATCATTTGATTCATTATCTTATATTACTAACCAAAGTAATGCTGTTTACGTAGACATCCAAATACCGTACATATATACATAAAATATAATGTGTGCCCAAAACATGTAATATAAATATAACCAGGTGCAAACGTGACAAGTAGATAGCAAAACAATTTACAATTCTGAAAAGCCTTGCAAACCTTTTTATTCAGAAGCAGACAAACCATACACACTTTCCTTCCACACAGTACTAAGTTTTGAAGGCCAGGTGGCCAAAAGTGGAAGAATTTCCCATTCACATCCTAATTTTGCTTAATTGAACCTTTCCTATTCCCCTTACCTCTATTGCCCAGGTAAAATGCCTTGAGAAGTAGAAAAAAGAAAACGGGAAGGAAGGAAGAGAAAAGGCAGAGAACAGCCTAACTTTTATGTAAGGAACCCCCATCAGGTAAAAGTTAGCAAAGCAACAGCTACATTTAAAAAAAAAATGTTATTTTGAAAAGGGATAACAGAAAAAAAATGGAACTATTTCTTCCTTTTTTGCATTAGGAAGGGGGAAAAATCCTTTTGCTTTTTTCTTCTTTTGATGCTGCTACGGATTCTTTTCTGTTCGAAAGAAGAGGGAGGACCTTAAAAACAGAGGGGGGAACATCTTAAGCGTCAAGCTCGCAGTCCCCTCTTTTCCTTTGTAAAGAACTCTTTGTTCTCTACTGAAAATGCTGGAGGAAGGAGAGAGAGAGAGAGAGAGAGAGGGAAAAAAAATCGCCGGGCAGCGACTCCCTGAAACAAGTGCAAAACACTTAGAGGCTTTTGGGCTGGCCAGGAGCCAAGAACCCTCCCGCTGTCTGGTTAGGAAAAGAGGAAAAGGAGAGGGGAGAGAGAGGCAGTGCGCGCGAGAGAGCGGGAAGCGCGGGGGGGGGGGGGGGAGAAAGAGAAACATTGGCGCTTCCTTTAATAGACATAGGAAGCGGGATTTTTTTTTTTTTTTTGAAAACTGGCGGTCAAGCGTTAAGTAACTCCCCGCCTAAATCCACCTGCTCAGAATGAACTTGGGTAACCCCTTGGGGAGGGGGGTGCCTGAAGAGAACCACCTACTCCAGACTCTTTTCCCCTCCGCCGCTGCTGCCCTGCTCCCATTCTTCTTGCTCCCGTCACACCAATGCCCATGGCTCTTCTTCCCCCACCCCTCGCAGCAATAACAAACAGACAAAAATGCACGCTCGCTCCATCTCCTCAAAAAGAAGAAGAAAAGATAAAAGAAAAGGCGCCTTTCCTCTCGGTTGCGACGCGATGATAAGGGTAGCGAACATCTCATACCTGGTGTGAATGCTAATCAGCCAGGAGTTCTTCTTTTCCCCAAGACAGGGAACTGTATCCTTCCAAATTTATTAGAACCTCCTCCACTGCCTCTTTCAAAAACCTTCTTTGTCACCCTCTTCCCAAGTCCTGATAGACTTTTTTTTTAAATAAAAAAAATGGCTTCGGAGCTCCTTCTATTCTTGATATTGATTCTCTCTCTCTTTCTGTCTCCCCCCACCCCTCCTCCTTTCTCCTGTCTCTGTCTCTTCTGAGTGGTCTATTGATAAGTCCCCAGAGGCACTGGGTCAGCCTGCCCGTAGGAAACCAGACACAATGCACAAATCTCCGAGTGCCATTCTGCCATCAGCAAGCAGACCACGTTTAGGAGAGAAGAGGAAAAAAAACACACACACACACAACAGTAGAGCAAAAGACTGTGTGTGTGTATGTGTGTGTGTGTGTGTGTGTGAGAGAGAGAGAGAGAGAGAGAGAGAGAGAGAGAGAGAGAGAGACTGATTGGAACAGGAGGGAGTGAGAGAGCGATACTGCCAGTCAGGTTAATCATCCCTACTTTAATTAGCTGTTCGGCTTAGACATAAAACAATTGAATTTGAATGATCTGTCAGTGGGCTCGGCTGAACCAAAAGGGAAACGAGAATATTACAAAAAAGCTGTTGGTGGATTCTGATAAGCTAGACTGGAAATCCTCAAAGGGTAACTATTAAAACTTGCACAAAACAAAAAGTATAAATACAAATAAAATTATAGCATAAGCTAATTCCCTAACAGCTGTAGATCCCCATCTTTTTCTCTGTCTCCCTTTTACCTAGATTAGATGCAGATTAAATGCAAACATATATAAATTCTAACTATATTCAGATCTGTAAGTTGGCCACAGAGAGCGGGAGGGGGAAGAGAGAGAGAGAGACAGCTAATGCAGCCAATATTTTAAAAATAAAATCTACAAAAACTTTTTGAATTTTTCTCTACCAAAAGAAAAAGAAAAAAGAATCAACCCTGTCAATTGCATATACCTAAATTATGGTGGGCTACAGTCACAATAAAAAAACAGGGCGTCCTTTACCAGAAGGAATCAGATGAGCATTGCCTAGTGTATTTCTGGAGGCTAAAACAACAAAGACTGGAACACAGTGCCTGTTTCACTTCTTCCTGAAACATAGCAGCCCTGCTCAGTAAGACCAAAAGGCCCATCTTATACAGCATCTACTGGCCAACTAGTTCTTGTAGCTTGTGGTTGTTACGGCTGATACAAAATCAGTACAAAATCAGAATAAGTACAATAGATTATCACTATTTCTGCCAATTGGAATTTCCCTCTTGATACAAGTAGGCGACTTCAGGAAAGTGACTTTTGTTTCTCACAGTAGAGAGAAAAATAAAATGCTTTCTCCTTACATATAACACCAATCTTGTTACCCCAATCCATAGACACACAACATAGCATAATAAGTGCTACTGTACCCTCTGCCTCCCAAAAAGAGTATTTATTGGTAGAAAAGAATCAGCTGCTTAAGAGTTTGATTTTTCACTTAAGAGGCAGAACGCTAGGGGAAAATTAGACAATAAAAGAAATTTGTGTCATCTTGTCCTACTTTGGTTTTCATTTCCTTAATTGTTAGGAAATAGTGGCACTATATATTTTGGAATCATGGTTCAAATGGTGAAAGGCCAATCCTCTTGTAGCCTCCTTGTTTACAAAAATTCACAAATACAGGGGAAGAGTTTTAAAACAATAGCAATGAAACCAGTGGAGTTCATTTATAATTGCCCCATATCTTTGTGAGTTGCTTGCATTTTTTAAAAAAATAAAGGGATAAGGATTATGTTTTCCACACCCTCCATTTGGTGGTCCCAACCTGGATCAGTTCACCATTGTTTTCACCCAATTGACAATTGCTCTGGGAACAAAGAGCTGAATAGCAGCACATTCTGGCCCATTCTACTGGCCAGGAGACCGAGAACTATCAATTGCTATTCAGGCAAGAAGACTTAACATGGAAAAATCACCATAGCCCATCTAAATAAAAATGCATTTTATAATTTACCATTCTGGTCAATGTGTGCGACTTCTTTTTTAGTTAGTAAGTTTATAGATATTATAATCTAGCTTCTCAATATCTATTCACTTAAGCAAAGGAAACCATAGAATTAAATAAGAGCAAAGTCTATGGTAATAAGTAGATAAGAGTTCATGAGTTCTGAAAGGCAATGCTATGTAGTATGAATAAGTAATTTATTATAGTACAGAAAATCTTTAAGAAAAGTGGAAAATTCTTACTTAAAAAAAAGAAAAAAAACAGGTGCAGAATAATTTATTCATTCAGACCTTGGATGCAATCTGAGGTACAAATGGATTACTCTTGGTGATAAGACATCATACTGAAGTATGCTGTACAGCAAGCAGGTGAAATATTTATGACACCTCTGCAAACCTGCCATAAATTGTACCAGAAACAAGGAAACATGTAACATGCTATAGCAAAGCATCCTATTTGCATGTTCTATGATATATAGGCAAGATTCCATTTAATATGTTAATACCAACATGATATTGATAAATAGAAATGCTATTTGTACCTACAGTTTATTATTAAGCTTCTGGTTCCTATCAGTTCAAATAAATTACTCTCAAGAAATGCAATACATTAATATTCTGAATAATGTTATGAAAATTATCTTAATTCTATAAATTTCAGATTCAGTAAATATCAGCCATAAATAAATGCACTGAATTTATAAACAGTAATTCAATGAAAATCAGTTTACAAAATATCACTGTACATGTTAATACAAATCATTATGCTCGGTTAACAATCAATAAATATTTATTATATGGTTGCGTCTCTTGTAGAAATAACCTAAGATTACAACAAAAACCACAACATGAAACCCACAGTGCCCAAGACAAACAGTTAAACCTCAGTCACAAAAAGAAAACACAACAAACAACAGCAAAGCTCACCTAACCTACTGGCCCAGGTTTATGGAACTTGGGAAAGTCTAACAGGCTTAGGGCCATTGAAATTTCCTAGGGTATGCTGTTTAATAATCTATAGGGCATAATTAATTACACTCTTTTAAAAATACACAAACCAGCATTAAAGTTTAGTTAAAATGGTCAATCATCCTTATTGGCCCTACTCAAATGCTGAGACCCATACAGCTTTAATGGGCAGAAATATATACAGTTCACTGCTTCCTGTACTCTCAGCTTATAATACGATCCTTATTTTACTCTTATAATTTCTAAAACAGATGAAGGAACAGAACATGGCTTCCTTACAGAACTGAAATCATAGTGAGGCATGTATGGGAAAATGTACTCTTCCATGTGGTATCCAGATGTTTAGAACTTTAATCACAGAAATCAACATCGTGAGCTACAGTAAACTAACTTACCAAAAAACATTTTGAATTGAATTGGGAAGTAAAAGCAATCAGCACAATTTAACTGTATTCCTATTAAACAGTGAACCGCAGTACTCTGTTTTAAAGTTGCAGCTTTTATAACATCTCCAAAAGTTGTTCTGTATAAAATATAATGGACCTACCCAAGCAGGATATTACTAAATAAGTAAAGGACATGTCCCTGCACGGCTAGCAAACAAAATCCAAAACTACTATAAAACTCGGGGACTCTATCAAGCAGTAAAACTTTAATCTCCAGAGACTGGTTTTGAATTGATCCAACATAACCATTTACATTTCAGTATAAGAAATCAGCTACTATTCTTGAATCTGAGGAAACAGATAATTATTATTGTGTACTCTGTAATGTCAATATGTCCTAAAAGTTGCATAAAAATATGTAAACATACTTGAGAAGAGTCGATACACCAACAAGTTACAAGAATGACAATTTCCCCATGTTGCTCTTGAGGCTGATCCCCATTACTAGAAGTCGAGCCTCCACCTGCAATTCTGTCTCTTAGTATCCTAAGGCATTCAAGACACTGAGGATTCTTAGGGAACAAACGAGTCCCATTCTCTCGTGTAACTCCAGATACAGGTCACTGACCAAGCCAACTAAAGCAATTTCAGTACAGGCCTCTGACTGAAATAGGTCTACAAAATTATATCATGTTTTGAATCCACGGTTTAAGTACATATAAATTGAATTGATGAAACTAGAAAACTGTTTTCTCAGGAAAAAAAATCACTGAATTTAATCAAAGTTATCCATTGCATCTCTAATTTTAGCTCTAACTGGACATCTCATTTTAGGCACAGAAAAAAAAGGAAGAAAGGAGATTTCATTCTACCAACAGAGGAGATCTTTCCTTCTCAAAATTTCAATTATTGAGGTCAGGACTTCCATGTTCCTATAGAATACACATTTATCACATTTTGGAAATATATATATATTACTTACATGATGGTTGCTAAAATAGAATGTATAGCTCTTTCTATTCAAACAATAATATTTTAATTATATCCAATAAAAATATAAGCTTCATTCTTACAGAATGCACCAATATTGTCTGTATTTTTATTACAAAACATTTGTTAAAAACTTTTGATAATTAGAATGACCAAAATTAAACACTTATTGTCTCAATGACAATACGCAGAAGTAATTTCATTAATAAAGAACTGCCATGAAAAGCTGTTCTGTAAGCCAAAAATTACAGATACTTTAAGTGAAAGCAGAAATTGCATTCTAGTGATTTAACTGAAGTTTGTCTAATCAATATCAATATTTTAAGAAGCTAAATATGATAGTTCATGAATCAAAAGATACCAGCATTTGTAACAATTTCAGAGTTTCAGCACAGAATAATCTAAATTATGAACAATTCTTTTTATTACTTTTTATTTTTATTTTTAGTTAATATTTTTCATTGTGCTAAGCCACTTTGAATTGTGCCTAGACAGAAAAGACTGGAACTGCATTTAATAATTTTAAAAAAAAATCACTTAAATTTAATCCTATTTTTTTAATTCATTGAGTACTATGGTCAATAGCAGTATTTTTTATGTTTTTAACAAGCAATCATATCAGAAAAAGCATACGCTTCTGAAGATGTTGGGTTTGAATATGACAAATATACATGTCTTATCAACTCCCTTTCTTCAATCTATGAATCTCATCATATGTAAAGTCATTTAAGTCTATAGCTATCACTACATGTTGTAGTAATGACTTTTTTAAGATTAATTATGGTCAGTGCGAATCACTGTTCTTTGTTATAAATTATATATGTATTTTATCCAGCTCTATCTTCTTCCAAATACAATTAGAACTTGCAGTTCCAGATGTGTAAATACCATAGATAAAGAAATTTCAACACTTACATTTTTATTTTAATGCTTATATAACTTGCCTTTCCCACAGCAGTCGCATAAAGACTTGACAACTGAGTTTGGGTCCATTAGCATCCCAAAAACTTTTTCTGGCTAGTGAAACAACTTTGTCCTCATTGTATATATGCTTTGACCTGGGTCCCTGTCAGCCAGGTCCATATGCAATATGTGGCATGGAATACTTGCATCTTGCCCTTCCTGGAAGTCGGGATTTCTGTTTTGGCATTGGAGGCTGCCAGCCAGCAAGTTAGCTAGCAAGACATCTGCCAGAATCCAGTGAGATGCAAACTGAGTACTTTTTAGCAATATATTAAGGCAACAATTATAAACATAGTCACAAGCTTTGCACAAGCCAAGACCAGGAATCCAACAAAAAAGCAACAAATCCATTGTCCAGAGTTATATACATTGGATGGATGGATATATATTTAGACAAAAGAGGCAATGAAGTGGAATCCAGAGTTTGCAGGACAACATCTCAGAGCTAAGGTTTAAAAAGATGTTCTTGGCATTTTCTTTCAGGGAGGAAGGCTAATAAATATCCGCCACCAACCCTCCATCCAAAAGTACAGCTAAGGCAGATTACATGATAGACCCTATTTTCCCGTTGTCTGCTTTTGGCCAGTTGAGATTAGCCTTCTGCTGTTGTATCTTTAAACATATCTCTGCTTAGGGCCTTGGTGACTGAACTTCAGAGTCTGAGAGACTATCAGTGGGTGCAGCAAAAAGTTCTGGGAGCTTGCTAGATCTGGCCCAGCTAGAATACAGTCATAAACTTTCACACAGCTGAAATAATCCTTAGATGTCCTTAGCTATGCTGCTGTTGCTCATCTTTATCTACCTCTTTATTGAAAGAGAAGTTTGTAGGGGCCATTACACAAAATTCTGCAAGTGCTATTCTTCCTGTTTTCCTGCCTTTCGCCTTTAGTTCTACAGATATTGTTTCATGCCTTGGCTGCATTCACACAAAATGCAAAGCCCTCCTTGGGGTTGTTTATTTTGGGATTATTAATGGCTAGTTATACAAGCTGTCTTGTTCATTCTGAATAAAATCTTGAAATGGCAACATGATGTTGGTCTTTTCTTGTCAGTGGCTAACAAGACAAGCAATTCCACGTAGGACTCTTACATGAATGACATCAGGACCCATTATTTTTTACAGTGTAGTCTTTGGATATAAACATTTAATGGAACTGTTCCATTTTTTTCCTTCAGGAAGCCAATCAGGACAGATATTTATCTTTAATATAAGACACAAAGAATTTGTTCAGTTTCTCTACAATCTCCATATACTCCCAGAAATTCCATTCTATTCCATTATCATCTAATGGCTCAATTGCTTCCTTGATCTTACATTAGGAAAAGAAACAACACAAATAAGTGTTCCCGTAGATATTCAGGATGCAAAGTTATGCTGAAAATTAATTTATGTTTTTCAGTATAAAAGGTATTCAAAGAGCAAATACTAAGAACTAGTAGAGAGGGGAAAATAATCTCAACTAGTAGCTTCAAATGCTTTATGATTTTTTTAAATGGAGAATAAAACTAAATTGAGATATGGCAGAAGTCAGCTATTAAAAAAGTCCAAATTTATCTGGCATATATGTTGAAATTAACTCTAAATTCTTCCCAATAAATTTTGTTCAATATAGCCTTTAAACTTTTTTTGTTTGCTTCATGTAGTTTGTAAAATTAGCAATTACATAACAAGTGTCAACACACCAATATAACTTAATATATTGTTTACAATGAAGAAATCCTTAATTTTTGGATTCCAACTTCTAATTGAAGACCTATTAATCCAAGAAATCAGTCTTTTCTTTAAAGTGATTCTATTTTTGAATTACCAACTATATTCTATAAGGCTTCACAACATCTATATAATCTTGCATTTAAAATAAAATATCAGTGGGGAAACACATTAAGAATATTAGGCTATAAAATCACATTTTATGACATCAAAAACTAATATAACACATAATTATCATCCTCATAGACCCAAGGGAACCCTAGAAAGGTACATGTAATAATGTTGGCCTGCTTGGATTCTTCAGAAAATTGTATTCAGAAGTACATTGACTTAACCCTTGAAGTAATATACAGCTATCATGAATACTAGATATTGACAGACTATTTTTTCTAATTCTTTTTAAAAGGGTTAAAGTAAGCTTCATCATATCTTGCAGAAATGAAGCCCATACTTTATGTAAATAATTGTGAATAATTGTGTCCTAAATCTCACTCCCTTCACGAGTCCAGTTTCTCAAAACAGGGAAAATATCTTCCAATGCCTTTTATTAGATGACCTCAGAGCCACTATAAATCTTGATCAAAACATAAGTAGATCCTAATTTCCTTCCACTAATATTTTACCCATTAACTAGTTACATGCAAGTAGCTAAAATATTTCTTTCATTTCATTTTTTTCCAGAGAAGATGGGCATCAAATCATTTCTATATTGCATCATTGGAACATTGGACATATTCTTTGTCTTTGGACATATTCTTTGTCTTATACAGACCCTTTAAATCTTTTATATCTTTCACAATATACTGAAAATGGATGAGCAATCAGCGGCTAGCCAATCAGAAAGGAAGTATGCCAAACAGACAAAATCACCAGTGTTTTGGGCAGCTAAATGGTTATTCATGCTTTTAATCGAGAAATCTCCAGCTCAGAAATACTGGATTTTTCATACTCATTATTAGCAGTCATAAAAAAGTGAATCTGTTTGAGTGTTGCATTTTTTTTTACTCTACTGATAAAAATGACAAATAAAATCTTGCATCTCCTTCTACACAGAAAAATCTGCTGAAAGATTCAAATCAGCCTAAGGCTAAAATTCACTGAATTTTAAAATTTTGACAAATATTACAAGTCACCAAGAAAAGAATGATATAACATGAGCTAATAATTCAGATATGTACACATGAGTTTGTTCATCCCAAAATGCATAGCTAAATGTCTGTATGAGATAGTGTTAACTGACAGTAGAGTTGTAGATAGTAGTTCTTGAAGAACTGAAAAAAAAGAAAATCTGTTCCAGGAAAATGGCTGTCTTTGATAGGATACATGAAAATGTTTAGCTAGCAATTATGAATAAGATTTAATTTGAGTATTTAATCTATTAAATACTCTTTAATCTATTCATTTTGATTATGGTCTCAATGCAATCTCAGTCCTGGTGTGTGTTGTACAAATTGGCACTATTTTACATCTGGTATGTCGAAATGATCTTGGGAGATACGAAGAGAAGCCACAGACTGGCATGTGAAAGATTTCTCACTCTACAGAAGAAGGAGGTGGGTGAGTGGGGAGGCATTTCAGAATGGACCCTCTCTAGTTTTCCAGAGAAAGGACGGGAGAAACATTTTCAGTCTTGCAAGTTTCTGTTAATGTAACCTTACAATAGAGTTGGTGCTCCTGATTGTGCTTCTTGTCTAGACTACTTTGAAGAGTGACAACATCAGAATTGCTTCAGTGTTCATAATCAGTCAATGGCATGTTGTGATCTCCTCAGAATCTTATATTGCCTTGTATATTTTTTCTACTGGAGGTTCTTCTCAAATTCTACCTGTGTTTTAAAAGGCTCTATATTTTTAATCACTGAATGTTTTATACATGACTATTTAAAACTAAAAGGAAATGTTTACATTTTTTCTTTAAAAAAAACATTCTATTTTTCTATTGTGAGATTATTATTTCTCTACAAAGAAACATGGGGAGGAGCAATTGATTTTCTAATTACATGACTCAATCCAGCAGATGAGTTTATGCAACATTTTTTTCTAATTCATTTGTTGTCTTATTTTAAATTGCTGCAAACTAACTTTCATATAGCACAATATGACTTTATATGACCTTAACTAATATAAAGGTCAGTGCGGTGGCTGAGCAGATAAGATGCTAAGCTTGTAGGATGGAAAGCCGGCAGCCCAGTTTGAAACCCAAGTGCCATGCAATGGGCTGAGTTCCTCTCCTTGCCTCAGCTCCTGCCAACCTAGCAGTTCGAAAGCATGCAAATGTAAGTAGATAAATAGGTATCACTTTGGTGGGAAAATAAGAGCGCTCCATGATGTCATGCTGGCCCCATGATTTCAGAAATGTCTTGAGACAGCACTGGCTCAATGGCCTTGAAGCGGACATGAGCACTGCCCCTATACAACTAGTGAAGTAAAATCTGCAGGGACTCCTTTACCTTTTAAAAATTAATATCAAATAAGACTACGGAAAAATAAAATAAAATGTCTGTTGAGCCAAACTTTTAGACTCTACTTTTCCATAAAAGCTTGGCTCAACAGACATTTTATTTTATTTGCTTTCTAGACTGATGTTTTAACATTATTTAGAATTTATGGACCATATAGATTGATCATAGGTTCAAAGTTGGGTATTTTTTTTTCATCTTGTTCTTTGTCCATGTATAGCTATGCTAAATACATCTTAATCTTCCAGGAAAAATGTAATTTATAGCCTTTTAATCTGTGGGATAAACCTGAGTACAGCAACGGCATTTAGTTGGAAAATCAACTTCTATATACAGACAAATCCAGACAACATAAATAATCATATTCATGATGCTTGCTATTTCTATGATTAGATGTAGTATCTATCTGGTAAAGAGTGGAATTTAGGGGTGTATAATGGTAAAATTATACATTTTATTCCTGGGGAAACTATTTAAAGTAAGAATTACGGATTCCCATTTTCTGATCATCATGCTAGTTGTAGATACAGGAACAAGCCCATCTGTTTGTTCTCGCTTTAATGTTCTAATTTCACATTCATCAACTATTGATTTATGTCTAAATGATATGTTATGAGGACTTACCATATCAAGTAAGTGTTTTTTATTAATTAGTGTTCTATATATTAAAAAATGAATAAAATAACCTAAACTATAATTAGTATTTTCCACTATAACTCCAATAGTTGGACATTGATTCATTTTATGAAACCAAAATAAAAAATTAATAGACAATTGTCCAAATTCACGTTAAGATAGTAAACTGTACTTAAATGGCATCAAATACTTCCATATTCCTTATTGTGGCTAGGCTCAGTGCAAAGCCCAGATCTAAGGCTTGTACAGGCTCTCTTTTTTACACTGAACAGTGGACTAGTATTTTTGTACACTGTGCATGTATATTGTTGCAGTATACATTAGAACAATTTCTGGAAAGATAAAGAGAAGAAAAGGTACTATACTGTCTTCGTTGCATGAAAACACAGGAAAGATAAAAAAAGTAAACTTCAGATATAACATATAGTCAGTTCTGGAATGAAATGTAATCTTCCTTTGAGATATTTATGTAGCTGATGAAAAGGATATCTTTGGCCGCTACAAACCAAACGTAGGGTCATTTCATAAGGATTTGGTAGCTACATTTCTAATAACACCCCAATCCATACTCCTGAAAAGAAATGGCTAGTTTTATATAGTACTTTAAAAAATAAATTGCCACTGATATTCCCTTTCTGATCTGACTTTCAAGAGCTAAATGATTTAACAGGAATAACAGTTCACTTAACAAACTCAACAAATTTCCAGAAAGCAAATGTTTCTACAGCATGTAGCTCTAATGCTATATATCCATATATTTATCTTAAGGTCTTTCCAACATTTAACCTAGTTGTCTTAAGTTTATCCTGAAAAGCAGTATAATTTAGCCAAAGACCTATGAGTTGTTGAAAGTGGAATTTCTAATCAGCCTGAAGGAGACTACTGTCAGCGTAATCAACATTTATTTTAGCTGATAAAATAAATGTCATTATTTTGTTTCAGATAAAGTTACTGTTCTGAAGAAGCAAATCAGCTTTCTTTGGGAACTGCACTGTATTTTTGAAGCAAGACTAATGAAACAGTATTATTCCCTTAAATTAAAATTAATCTAGTTAAAGTTCTTTTGACTCTATTTTTCAAGTTAATATTTAAAGGAGTCAGTTAGCACAAAGCATTCCTCTTTCGTTTTACAGAAAAACAACATTTATATAACTTTTCTAAGTTTTCCAAAGACAAAGAAAATGTACAATTCTATTCATAGGTCATAATAAGGCATAATGTGGCATTGTGTTTGCAAATCACAGTTTTCTATACAATTAGTCCCTGGCTTACAACTCTAACTGAACCTGTGATTATCGGCATAAATCATGCTGGTCGTTAAGTGGGTCATCACATGACCGGTCCTGATTTTACAACCTTTTTTGCTGTGGTTTTAAAATGATGCAAGGATCATAAAGTGATCACATTAACATTTTCAATTTCAAGAATTAACATTTTCAATTTCAATTATTAAAACTCAGAGAGCAATAATTTGTTTCCTGAATTGTGGTACGAAGGAACAGCTCTATTTTTTCTGGTACTCCCCACCTGCTATTAATTAAAAATAATAATAAAACTGACAGACTTCCTAATGATGTGTTTTGTTATGTCTAGTTTGATCTGTGAAACTGTGTAAGTTAAAAACAATATGACTGTGAATCAAACAGCCTCAGGAATCAAAAGTGGAAGAAGGTATCACCTTACTGACAGCTTCAGCTGTAAGATTTGTGCATATTTGTTGCTTATATCTTAAGAAGAGTAAAAGTAATCTGGGCTCTGTGAGGCAAGAATGTAAGAGCAGATCAAGAACAGGAAGTACTTAATATGGGAAAAACCCCACATTAGTCCCTCTCCACACTCTGGGTACTGAAATGTCCTGTTCTCTGCTGATCTTGTACCCAATCTGCAGATGTTCCTATGCCTGTCCTTTACAGTCTGAATGTACCAGGCAATAGAGGTGGAACAAAGCAAGATATTGTGTGGAAAAATGGAGACAACTATTCTCCTCTGAATTTGCTTCTAAGGGATATGAAAGGTTTGTTTGCCTACTGGACTGAGTTCCTAAAGTCCATTATAGGGCATAAAGTCCATTATGACTGTCATCAGTCCAGCCAACACCTGCCTTCCGCTGCCATCCTTTTGCCCAGGTCAGTCCCTATCCTCTTCCTTGTTAAGGCTCTTTGCTGGGAACAGAATCATATGGAAAATCAAATTGACCTGCCACCATAAATCTTTTGCCATTGCTTGGAGCCAAGTGAATCTGTTACTAAGGAGCCAAGCAACAGGAAGTCATGTATTTTCACCCTTTCGTCCCATTTTTCTTCTTCTTCTATGCTGTCCTGTTTGATTTGCGGAGACTGCCAGGATAAGTCCGTGTAGTTATATTGGCAAGGTTTTTTAGAAGTGGTTTGCCGTTGACTTGTCCTAGGACTAAGATGAGCCGAAGGTCACTCAGATGGCTTTGTGATTCGAACTCAGGCTTTCCCGGTTTCTAGCCTGGTGTCTTAACTAAACTATACCAAACTGGCTCTATGTGCCATTAACGGCCTGCTATGCCTGGAGAGAAAGAGAGAGGCAAAGGAAAGTAACTGCTTGAGAGTGTGAATGGAATTAAGCTATATATGATGTTATAGTTTTGTAGCATTTGTGTGATTACAAAACAAACTAGTTCTCAGAAGTGGGCCTAGATACACAAGTAGCACAACTCTATAGCTCCTTAGAGCACAATTGTGCTTATTTACTTATTTAATTAATTTATATGGTCGTCCATCTCACCAGAAGTAACTGTGGTCAGTGCACATCAAATATTACACAACTTCCCCTTGCAGTTGCAGTGGAATCATAAGAAATGTTTGATGTAAGGAATTATTGGTAAGTGCTCTCTTCCGTCTGGATATGAAACTTACTGTTACTAGTACTTAATGTTTTTTATTTTACACCATTGAAGGGCTTAAGTTATTAAGTTATAGTTTTAAAAATATAAAAAGACTCTTGCAGCCTTCATAAAGATCACAGGAACTTAGATTTAAACAGAAAAAAAAAGTTTCACTGTCACTTTAAAAATGCAGTATCATTCTTAAATTTGAAATAACATAAGGAGGTAATATGTGGTTTTGGCACAGTTATAAGACTGTGGGACGTAATAAATCAGGTATGTTATGAAAACAAACTTGTGCTTGGTTAAAGTTTAAGTATTGTATATTAAATTGTAAGAAGTTTCAAGCAGAAACTTTCATGGCAAGTCTGACTGGCAAAAGAGAAATGATTTGTCCAGACATTCAGATCTGTAGGAAGATGTCTTTCTTTAGGAGGCTCATTAATCACACCTGTAGGCCTTCTCTTTTTTCAATCCCAATTTAGGAGTTGAGCTGGGCATTTTTATTTTATGGTTATTTTTTAAAAAATCACTACGTATCTCATATATATATATATATATATGTGTGTGTGTGTGTGTGTGTGTGTGTGTGTGTGTGCGTGTGTGTACGTACTTGTATTTATATGTTTACATATTTAATATGTAATGTTTCATATATGTATAAATACACTTTACATTTGATGATGTCAGCTATGCTGAATATTCTGTGATTTAAAGGAATATAAATGCAATGCAAACAGATATGACAGATGAAAAAAATAATTGACAATGAGAAGGAGTTTGTATCATTAGAGGTTTGAAAACAGCCATTTAGATAACTAATATCCTGAATCTTGACAAAGGAATCTGCTGAAAAGCCAGGAGTTTTTTTTGGTGCTAGGCTTTTCAGAGTTTCAATTCAAAGAGTAGCAGTGTCAATGTAATGGGTACAGGTGTTGATAAATACATTACAGGTACTCCTCATTTAGCAACTGCCTCACTGAATGACTGTTCACAGTTACAATGGTAGGTATGACCAATCTTTGACCATTAATAACCCTCACAGATCTATAACGGAAAGCAAACTAGAAATTAGATCATAACTACAGTTGTGGTTTCACTTAGTGATTAGTTCACAACGACCAAGTTGCCAGTGCTAATTATGGTTGCCAAACAAAGATTAATTCTGGCTGATAAGAAATATGGAAAGGTGCCCTATTGCATGAAAAGTAAAACTTAGATAAATGCCTTCTCTTGTCAGATTTGCAACAACAAAGTATGAAGATGGTAGATAATGTATCATATATATATATGAATGGCAACAAATTAAAATGTTTCAATTTCAACAAACTCCATTTTGCGATTGTAGCACATTCAACATGCATGAAAAATCCTACTTGTTATTTGAAATAGTAGTTTTTATATAACATGTCAAAATTGATATAATGACGCAGCATAGATACTAAGTATTGAACTATGAACCAGAAATTTCCTACTTCATAATAAAACTGGTTATAAATTTAACAATTAATTATTCACAAAGCTGCCTTTAGCAGCTATTCTTATACAAGTCTTCCTTCACTTCTCAGTTGTTTAAATAGTGAATACTTTAAAAGATAAAATTGTCTGCATTTTTAAAATTCTATAGTTCCATATATAAATATGTCAACTGCACAATCTAGATTAAATTCGGTGACTGTGTGCTAAAGATTTATACACGTGCTATTGGGGTTCATAAAATCAGGAAAGGTTTCTAATGTAGCTTTCATGAGAGCCTATTTAGTACAGTGATGAAGACACCAAGTTAGAAACCAGGAAACAACTTCTAGTCCTGCCTTAAGCGCAAAGCACTTTTTTTCAGTCCTAGGAAACAGTCAATGGCAAACCACTTCTGAAATCTTGCAATAAAACTGCAGGGAATTGTCCAGGCAGCCACCAGAAGTCAACAATGATTTAAGATAACAAACAACAACAACAATAAGCAAAAAAAACCCTTAAGCTTAGTTGAAGAGAAAACTGAAAATGCTATGAAGTAAGACAATCCCAACTAAACTAATTGAAATAATTTGTCAGAACTATAAACTGATATCTGGGCAAGCTACATTTTTGAATGAAAGAAATTTGTCTATTTTAATGCCAATTTTGAAAGAAAAAATGCATTCTGACTCCAGCTATTTTCCTGGTCTTTTCAACAATTTTTGAGACCTCTAAACATACAATTCTTTTAGAAGGACTTTCTGTTCTGGATGATTCAGAGAACTGTGTATAACAGTTTGTCTCGTTAAATGTTTGATTTCAGAAAACTGGGTTGGCAGACTATTGCTCATCACAAAGCAAAACTTACACATAATAAGGATGAGCAAAAACTTCTTTCCCTAATCCATAGTTATCTGTCTATTACAATAAATCATTCAGAACAATGTGGTTGACCAGAAGAAAAAAGAAACATAGACAGACAAATAAATTCCAAATAAAACTATTGTACTTATCTAATGACAACTAAATTGGAAAGGCAGACAATAATATGTGGGACAGCACAAAGAAAAATATAACAGTAGCAGCAACAACATAATATAAAATAGTTCACTACTTCAGCTTTACCAGTGTGAAAACAGGTACTCATCATTACTTAATTTGCAACATTTCAAAAGTGTTTCTTATGTTAAAGATTTTTTTTTACTTCTTTCCATTTTAATATGACATTTTGGGGAAGTTTTATAATGAAATTAATTCATTTGTTTTTAAATCATGCAACTATGTGGAACTGTTTCCAGCTGTTAAATTTTCCATAATCTATTTTTTTTAAAACATACTCAGCTAATTAAGAAGTGACTGTGTTTTAAAATGTCAGGTATGACATATATATATAGCTGTGAAAGAGAAGTAATAGCAGTGACTCTGGCACATTTGAAAGTTATTTTAAAAAAAACCACAAATAAATTAGCATTTTCAAAGAGGAGTTGCCATTTCAATAACATAGCTCAAAGTTGGATTTTTTAAAATAGCAATGTACATTTTTATGCACTGCAGAAGTATATGTAACTAATAATCAGCTCAAGGAAGTTGATATGAAAGAAATATTGAATATATTCACTACAAAATCTCTGATCTGTCTATATGTTTAAGAAGTGGAATCATTAGATGAAATGAGTGGAGACACTCAGAGTAATTTTAAAACATGGAAAAAAAAATCATGTTTGTGACATTCCAGACTTATTATTTTTGTTAGTCATAAAGCTACAGTCTACGCATACAATATCAGCACATCAAATATCCTGGATACATAAAGACTCCTTCCTGAGATGCCAACAATGTACCCCAACATGTTATCAAGTTCTCCTTTGCCAAGTTTGCTTTATGTAGCCAAGATGTCCACAGGCTGAGAGACTTTCATCAAAGTGTGATGTCTTGATGTGCAAAAAGGGCAGAGCTTGCAGCATGAGGGTAATAATGCTTTTATCATTTGCTTCCCTTGAACTGCCCTGTGGATGCCTCTGCATGCAATGCCTTTTGGAATTTACGTTAAAAAAATATATTTGTTTTACTGAGTGAAAATTCAAAGCTCTAAATACCAGAAGCTGTTAATGGCTACTTTAAAGGACACATGTCTGAAACACCCACAGAAGTCACATTTAGAATGCCAGTTTTGAAGAAAACTGCCAGTTTTGAAGAATCTTCACTCTTTTATTTTCTAGGCCACTCACAAGATACTCTACTAAAGCAATGTATGCTTCCCATTTTGTAGTTCAAGCCCTCCAGATCAGGGCTGTCAAACTCCCGGTCCAAGGGCCAGATGTATCGTGCGCTGGCCATGCCCACACCAGGTTTAGCGAAGGGGGAAAATGTCCCAATACATCATGTGACACCACCGTGACAATGTGAGTTTGACACCCCTGCTCCAGATAATATATGCTAAGCAATCTGGGGAAGCTGACAGGAAGCAACTAGCTAGCAGTATAAAACTGAATCTTTACAGGAAAATTTCAGATACTTACCACTGCATCTTAGGTAGGTAAGATGTGACTACGAAGTAACAAGCTCACACAGAACTAACCACACAAAACTAACATGGTATTTGCTGGAGAATGAATGTGAATCCTTTAGGGTCCTGAATTTCAAGCTTACCTAAGCGTTCTCAGATGGATTTCTATTCCCAACATCCTTATTCCATGACCCTTTTTTTCTAAACTGAAAATGATAGCATTTACAAATAAATGTTAATGACTACAATAAAACATTTTTGATTTAGTACTACCATTTATTGTCCAGTACACATATCACATGCTGAATAATTGTAAATAATGAACCCTAAAACCTTAGAAGTTTTATGTTATGAGAAATGAATTAAATAAACCTTTTATTTAATAAATATTCTTCCTCATGTTTTTACTTTATTATGTATGGAATATGACACTGTACAGTTTCTATGATAAAAGTTGTTATCTTTTGTCTTAATGTGGAACATACATAGAATTGGTTAAATTAGTTTTCCTCAACTTTATTTTTAATCAACCTACAAAATGTTTTTCCCCCCAAAAGCTCACAAAATAAATAAACCTTACAGAATGTTATGTGCTCTGTTATTCCCAGCCTCAGCAACAAGACAAAAGAGGGAGACTTTGTTATTTGCTAGCTGTTAATAATCAAGAGAAGATCTGCCAGACAAGCTCTTGGAGAGCTCTGCCTGTCTGGGCCAGGTAGATGCTGCAATACACAAAGGACTTCATCAGAGAAGAAAAAGCATTCACGGACAAAGATTCAGCTTCTTTAATTAAGATTTTCATTGCTGATACATGAATTAAGGTTTTACAACTGCGTGTATTCAAATACTCATGTGCAGGTAGATATTTTTGATTCTGTCTTAAACACACTCTTCTCTACAAACCCTCTCCAGCCAAAGCTGAAAATCTGCTTGCCTATTAGTTACTAACATGGAATGAGCTATTAAATGGTAATTTAAATTGTCTGTTAACAAAGTTATTAACCCGTTTACAGATAGGAGGAAAACAGACCACTGATGAATTTGATGATCTCATTCATTTTCATTAATAAAAAATCTAGTATAGAAGGAAAGGATCAATAATACAAAAGCCACTTTTAAGAACTTTTATGTGCAAAACAGCTATATGCTTACCATGTTTGAAAGTAAGAAAACATTTAGAGAACTATATTTGATTTTCTGTAGAATGATTTTTTTAAATTGATGTTGATGTTGATCACATGGCTGAGTTTTCTACCAACTGTGGCTTACATGTACCTTAAATGAATCAAATTTCTTACATGTTCCTTACATGAATCACTTATTCTGTGATTTGTGACTTTGTTCCCATGATCAGTCATTGAGTCTGTCCTGACTTGGCTTGATATGAAAAATAATTACCCTCAATGGATCTGTCTGCACCCGATTCTTTTTTCCTTTCCTTCCAAATGAATTTGGTTTTCTTTCTTTTGTAGTATTTCCTCTCTGAAATTGTTTTTAGGTTAGCGATACAATTTTACTTGGAATTTTTTTCTTTCATGGTGTAATATTCTCATGTCATATTGCAACTTTTAGTTGCAATTGTACTTTACTGATTTGTCAGTTGAGAAGTGTGATATTTCTATAACTAGTGCTCATGATGAGGACCCGGATTGTGGGGGCAATATTCTGAGGTATATTGGATTAATATACTGATGTAAGAGTATTGCTTATAA
>JANHFL010006651.1:47842-70245 GCA_032468155.1 Oxyrhabdium leporinum | reverse complement strand
TGTAACCACCCAGCCCATCTCCCTGCCACAAAATCCATTATAGATTGCTCATGGTCTTGATGGATTGACCTTGATTTTCTCTTTCTAAGTGAAACCTTATATGCTGCCTGGAAAAGAGTCCAACAGCTTATTTAACTGTGCAAGGAATAGCAGATATACCTTATAACATGGCAATTCCTTTTTGGCAGAGTGAGTTCTGCAGCGATAAACCCAAAACTGGGGCAAAGTATGGGCTCCCAGAAGCACTGGCTATCTTATCGGAAATGGGGGAGGTCACAGAAGGAATGATGGATACGAAGGTAATGTAAAATAAATAGTTAAAATATTCAAATTGCAATAATGGTCAATTCTCATGACAGCATTAAGAGTACAAGTTTGCATATTGCTGCGTATTGGAACATCCTTACTTGTTTTGTTTATTTGTTTTAAAATGAAGTATTTTCTATCTTGAACGGTTCTGAAAACTGAGCATTCAGTTTTGGAAATAAGCATATGGCTGGCAGAATAATTGGTAAATGAGTGTTGTGTGTATTGTCATGTGGTATAACAGGTTAAGTCTGAAACAAAGGTTACCCGAAATCGTGCCGTTCTATGAAGGTACTGAATAATTCTGGGCAAATGTATACTTAGTTCATTTGTCTCACAGTTTAGTTACAAATAATAATCGTACACATCATTTTCACAGACCCAAAGTCTGACTAGTTCAACTTGATTCCTTTTGATGGACTCAAATCAAGCATTCCTAGAGAATATCTCTAGCATGATATGAACTATATGATACCTTATTTTCTAATTTATGATGTCAATCTGATTGTTGATGCTTTGGTTTTTTTTTTCTGTTGATGAGTCATACCTTGCCATATCTCATCCATAGACAAAAGCGATGACATACTTGTTTTGCTACTAAGCTCATGGAATTCATTGCTGCTTAAAACCAACATATTTAGATAGTTAATAGGTCTGTCAAAGGAAATGAGAGTTAAATAAAATCTTCAATTCCAGAGATAGTTTACTGCTGATACTATCACTAGAGACCATGGATGAATTTTTAGAACTTTGCCCTAGTTCAGCAGGACTATTGTTGGAAGTATTATCAAATTACAGGTAGTCCTTTATTTATCAGTCTTTCATTTGAAGTTATGATGCTGCTGAATGAATGGTGGTTATAAGCAGTCCTCAGAATTCTATCTATCCTAGCAGCCTTGTGGTCAAATGATCACAATCTGGGCACTTGGCAGCAGGCTCACATTTAACAACCGGTTGTAGCACCGTGTGATCACCAATTGCAACTTTTCTTACCAGTTTCCCAGGAAAGTCAATAGGTTAAGCTGACAGGGAAGATCACAAAATGCTGGGATTAGTCTCTTCCCTCTGTGCAATCTTCCCCAGCCCCTCTTCATTTGTGCAAGTCATGCACCTCTTTGCACCTTCTACAAGCCTCCCCGTGTCTCCCTCACACACCCTTCTTGAGTGTTCCCACACCTTCCTTGCATCCTGATGTACCCCCTCGTGCCCTATCCTACCCAGCAGCAGCCATTTATCTGCTGCTGACTTGCTTGCAAGCTGCCTGGGACTTGTGACTTTTATGCTAGCTTCCCAACTGACCTGGCTGTGTGGAGCTGGCAGGGAGTTTCATTGCCTAGCAACCTGGATTCAGTTAATGCAGCAATCAGGACTGCAGAGGTTGCCATATGTAAGCTGTGTAGTTGCATTTTATGACTGCATCGCTTACTGACTGAAACTCCCAATTGCCTTCATAAGTCAACAACTACCTGTATTTTGCATACACAGTAAAGACAGGGAAATAGTTGCTAGCCTTTCCCAATGGTGTGTTTGTGTGTGTGAAGATAGATAGATAGATAGATAGATAGATAGATAGATAGATAGATAGATAGATAGATAGATAGATAGATAGATAGATGAGATTTTCTGTCAGAACTGCTATCTTTCACTCCAGCCTTCCAGCCTTACTTCACTAGATGCTAGCCTGCCAAAAACTACTAAGGGAAGGAGCTGTGGAAAGGGGAAAACAAACACTAAGCTTCATGCCATCCCAAGACATCAGCTCACCATCCCAAGGCCACAAATGGAATGTAACAACTCACCATACAACCGTTGCAGGGACAAATGTAATTGGACGATAGGGAGATAACGGGGGGTTGGGGGGAATGGAAAGGGGAAAGTTAACAAGGGAAGCTTCGTGCGTAAAATCTCAGTTCTGCCTTTGCTTTATTGTAACCCTTTGGCTTTATAGTAAAATAATTCTTTTTGCTATAGATGCAGTTGAGAATCTTTCTTTCTTAGAAAACCGACTTTTTCTGTCTTAGGACTCCCATTTATCACAATCCTGTCTGGATTAATCTGATAGCAATAATAATTGCACATATATTATTCCAGGGGTAATCAATTTCTTGGCTAGGTACCATCTGAAATCTTGTGAGATGGTATAGATGACAAAAAATTATATATTTTTTTAAAAAATGGATCATTGAAATTTTGAGCAAATCCCAGATTTTACCTAATTTATTCCTGAGATATTATAATATTTTATACTCTTACATGAAATTTCAGGAGATTTCTTAATTCTTAATTGAAATAAGAATATATCTGCAATTGGTATATTTTATCTTGGTACCTTAAACCCCACAAAAGCCACACTATCCACTCCTGATAATAATTGGTGAGTTTTCCTTCTTTATATTTTTAAATATTGCCTGGGTAGCATTCTAACGCTACAGGTGTGGATGTAGCACTCAACCAGGGGTTGGACTAAATGACCTTTGAAGTTTTTTGCAATTCACTCATTCCTCCCTAAAAATAAATCTCTGCTTTTATAAACTAATAATGTAGGAGAAGTGTTTACTAAACTATTGATGGCAACCTAGACATGCACACATTTCTGTGGCAAATTGATAAACTATATATCTCTGGATTAAAGATTTGACCTCTCTCACTTAATCCACTATCAATAAGATATTAATCGTGTATCAAGCCACTGGGCTCCTCATGTGCCTTCAAATCCAATAATCATTTCAGAATTCACAGCTGAGTAAGATGGTTGCTTCAAACAATTAATTTTAAGGGAATCTCATTTATTTTTTCTAAAACACTGTCCTGTCTCTTGTCTTTCTCTGTATCTCTCTCTTTCACTCCCCCCCCCCCCCGCTTTCACACACCTATTTTCCTATTTCAAGTCACCTTTCACTTGAGTCACAACATAGGGAAACTCTTGTTTTTGGTATCTTAGAATGTCCAAAAGCTCTCTCTTTATTTTATTTTATTTCATTTTATATTTCATTGCATTGCATTTTAATGTATTGGATTTAGGTGCCACACATCTCATCTAAAGTTTAACATTCATTCTCTTCTCTTATTATTTTTTTGTATATTTTATCAAGCAATAATCAATCCAATAGTTCTTCCATAACTTGCATTTAAAACAGACAGCATGTAAATAGATTACAGATTAACAGAGTTGGAAGGTACCTTGTAGGTCATCTAGTCCACCCCCCACGCAAGCAGACCCTACACCATTTTTGACAGATGGCTGTCCAGTCTCTTCTTGAAAGCTTCCAGTGACGAAGCTCTCACAACTTCTGAAGGCAAGCTGTTCCACTGGTTGATTGTTCTCACCGTCAGAAAATTTCTCCTTATTTCCAGGTTAAATCTCTCCTTGTTCAGTTTCCATCCATTATTCCTTGTCTAGCCTTCAGGTGCTTTGGAAAATAGCTTGACCCCCTCCTCTCTGTGGCAGCCCCTCAGATATTTGAACACTGCTATCATGTCTTCCTTGGTCCTTCTCTTCACTAGACTAGCCATGCCCAGTTCCTGCAACCGTTCAGTCCCCTAATCATCTTGGTTGCTCTTCTCTGCACTCTTTTTGGAGTCCCAACATCGTTTTGATAGTGTGGTGACCAAAACTGGATGCAATATTCAGGTGTGGTCTTACTAAGGCTTTATAGAGTGGAATTAGTACTTCCTTTGATCTTGATTCAGGGGTGGGCTTCAAAAACCTCAGCAATGGATTTGCTGCCCCGTTGCTGGGTAGGCATGCCCTAGTCAGACGAGCATCTGGAGCCGTGGGGGGGGAGAGACAATTTTCGCACTCCCAGAGACTCCAGGAAAGCCTCTGGACCTTGGAAAAGGGAAAAAAATGGGATTCCCAACAATTTTTTCCCATTGTTCCCATGAACAATGTCAAATGAAAAGGGATCACAACTCATTGTGAGAATAAGTTGTAGTACTCCAATTTACTCTCAAGCACAGTCATTACTCAGCTTCCATTGGAGATCCAAAGTAAAAATAGAACTTGATGGCTTGCCATTCTTGTGGGAAACCTTCTGTGACTTCAACACTTTCATGGGAGACAAAGTATCCCAAGTATGAAAAATCCATCAACAATATCTGCTCCTAATTTCCCTTTATTAATCGGGGTCACTTAAGAACCCAGAGGTCTTTGCACACCTTTATTCTCTTCCCTCATTTCAGAGATATAACAATGTTTCAAGGCAGCTGGTGGCAACCTCAGAAAAGCAATATATTGGGCCACAGAACGGGATATTGTACACATTGGAGAGGAGGGAACTTTCTCTTCATTTGAATTTTTCCAAGAGAGATTTCATCTTAAACCAGTCCTTTTTTGTGGGACAGTATACTATACATTTTTAAGCATATGCTTGTGCAGCACAGCAATTTTACTTCACATTTTTCTTTGGAAGTACCATATTTTTCGGACTATAAGACGCTCCAGACTATAAGACGCACCTAGTTTTTGGGGAGGCAAACAAGGGGAAAAAAGCTGCCTCTGCCTCTCAGCAATTTGCCTCCTTGCAGCAAACAGCAAACAGCCTGGTCAGCTTCAGCACAGCCTGATTTAGCATAAGCAGCTGATTATCGGTTGGATCGGCCTCCCAGAACACCGACAATTAGATGTTCCAGGCTGCAGGGATTGCCACCTCCGCGCGCCCCATTTTCAGCCTCCACATCTCCCGTTTTTGGCCTCCATGTGCCTCATTTTCGGCCTCCGCACATCCCATTTTCAGCCCATTCCAGGCCTGACCCCGATGGAAGGCTCCGAAGGAGGTAGCTGCTTCCACATGCAGCAGTTTCATCCTCTACTTCTTTGTTTGCTGGGAGGGGGCACTGGAAAGGGAAAGACCAACGATGTCTGGGATTGGGAGAAGAAAGTTTCCTTTAGTGTGCTGTGTGCACACACACACACACACCCCATTCCAAACTTGGAGACTTTCATCCACATCCGAGCTTGCAAACCATCAGTCATGCCTGGGCTTGGGGAGAAAGCCCTCTTTTTCCTCTGTGGACAAAAATCCCCAAACTTGGAATGTGGTGTGTGCATGTGCACACACACGCACACACGCTTGGCTGCTAGCATTCTGGAGAAGTGAGGAGCTTGTGGGGCACCAAATTGTCCCTACGTCATATCCCTACCTCCCAACCCAGCTGTCCCAAGTCAACCACGCCAGTGAGTGGTGTCATGCTGGCCACACCCACCCATCCACACCCACCTAGCCATGGCCACGCCCACCCACCCATGGCCATCTGGCCGCTGTGATTTGTCATTGAGTTTGACACCACTATGATAAACCAAAGAAATATTGGGATCAGATTTCTATTTTAATACAGAAGATTCTTAAAATAGAAATAAAACTGAAACCAGAGGTTTTCCTTTTAGGTTTGATGGCAAAGAACTTGAAAGAAAATTTGGGATTTTATTATGAAATATTTTGACAGTGATAAGAATCCTGTATGCACAACGATGGAAAGACACACTAATTTCCACAATGAAAAAGTAGGTGGTAAAAGTGATGGAGTTAGCAAAGATGGCAAAACTGACTGCATGTCATCTGATGTGTATATGGCCTTTATGATATATGAACAGCTTGTTGAATGCCCAAATCAGGGTTGCCTAATTTGAACTTGGGTCCCAAGGATACCTCTCTTTAATTATGCCCAGAAATAAAGTGTTGAATCTGTTTTCCTTCTCAGAATAATTTTTGGCTCAAATTGTGCCAAGTAAGATGAAGTATTGAGCTGGGCCAACAACAATTAATGCTTATTTGGATTTATTTGCTTCTACTTGTCACTGACATATGGCTAACTTATCTTATTTAGCTAAGCTCTCTATCTTGTAAATTTGCTCCAAAAATATGTAAGCATGAATAATGCTTACAAAATTATTTTTAAAAAAAAACAACTTACGGTGAGATTTGTCTACAACATACTGTAGCTGAGCAACTGCATTTTTTCTCTGAAACTTAATGATATGCTTAATACTTCTCATTTTCTGGGTTCTAAGGACACTTGGTTCCTTGCTTGGAAGAGTGCCATCTAAAAATACCTACTAAAATATACAATCCCCCCCCCTCTCTCTCTCTCTCGGTGGGTGGGTGTGGTATATAAGCAGGGAGACAGAATGACTATCTACATACACTAACAAGATGTTCATCAGACAGTAAGGTGTATGTGAATTTGGCCAGCAACAACAATCAGAAGACACATTTTCACTGCCTCTGCCACAACAACAATTGAAGTTCTATTCATGCAGTAAGATGGGTCACTCACATTTATCTTGTGCAAGATTATCAACACCTGAGGGTAAAATTTTAATTCTTGCAGAGGTTAGTTTTTCACAGTACAAAATGGAAGAGGATGAACCCTCTTGGGCAGGTATTGTAACTTTATGTTGGAATGACCTTAGCAGGCATTCTTCCTCCTGTCACCCAATGCCATTTCCACATATCATACAGGGATGCAGAATCATGGCTGATAGGATAACATCCAACCTTATATAGTGTATGTGGGCATATTTGAACATCTCTTACAGTTCATAAAATTTGGAAAAAGTGTTCTGGATCTCATGTGAATGCATCACCATTCTAATATTTATTAAAGCAGTCCATTTTTTTCCAGACTCAAAATATTAACTCTAGTTGAGTCAGTAAGTACAATTATATTGTGCATCATTGCTTTTTTTCTTTTTCCTTTGTGACCTTGCTTGCGCTTGCTGTTTCATCTGACTCTCTCAGCCAGCCTCAAAGGCATATGAAGTGTTAATGTTCATAAATGGTGAGGTGAAAAGTATGTGGAAATACAATCTAGAGTTTTATATGTAAAGGCCAACCTACCATTAGGTTAAGTGATAGTCTTGGCAACATCTGATATTACAATTTTCTCCAGAATGGGAGAGGTGTTTATGGCATTTGTCTCAGAGGTTCCAAAATAATTTGTCTAAGAGAAGAAATATTATCTTGAGGGATCTTAAAGAGCTTCACTGGCTTTTGGTCCACTTCCAAGCACCATTCAAAGTACTAGAGATACCCTTCCAAACAACACAGAGCGTCTTGTTTCATGTCTGAAATCAGCAACAACTCCATGGAGAACCCATGGAAGGTTAAAACATTTGTCAACCAAAAGCCAGGTCAGAAGCCAAGCAATTAAGTACATCACAGGGATAAACTATTACACAGTATGACACCACAATCACAAGAAGCATACAAGTGGTAGCATCGGGTGAGAATACTTAAAATTAAACAAGAAACTGCATTTGCCAGCAACATAGAAAACATACTTAGATGCCAACATTGGAGCCTTCTTGGAAACTCAGATATTTTTTTTCTTACTCTTGACCTTAACCAAAAGGCTGGGAAGGAATTGTTGCTAAATTTACCAGATAATCATTCTGCAAGCCATCTTTTTCACTGGTCATAATCATCTTCAGGCCTCCTTTTTGTCAGCCATCTACTGTGTGTTGGATTTTTCTGCCTGTAATTTTGGAATAATTTCACCTCCTCATCTAAGGATTTTTCTGAAACAAACAAGACACACAGTTGGGATGAAGTCTTTCTGGATTTTTGAAGGAATATTTACTCCAGCTTGAACTTTCTCATATAGATAGTCCTCGACTTACAACCATTCATTTGGTAATCATTCAAAGTTACAACAGCACTCAAAAAAGTGACTTATGACCTTTTCTCACCTTTGCAACATCCTCATGGTCACATGATTAAAATTTGAACACTTGGCAACTGGCATATATTTATGACGATGACACCATCTCAGAGTTATGTGACCACCTTTTGCAACTTTCTGATCAGAAAAGCCAATGGGAAAGCCAGATTAACCTAACAACTGTGCTTCTAACTTAATAACTGCACTAATGCATTTAACAGCCATGGCAACAAAGATTGCAAAATGAAGCAAAACTCATTTAATAACTGTCTTGCTTAGCAATAGAAATTCTGGGCTCAGTTGTGGGTAGTAAGCCGAGGATTACCTGTAATCAGCTTTTATGCAGTTCAGGGAAAATATGTCAGTAGAGGAATCAAATGGTATTTCTTCAGGTAGAAAATGACAATATTAATTTGGTTACTTAACACTGGCGTAGAAGAGTATTCATAGAATTAAGGGTGGCAGTAGTATAAGAATAATATGTTCAGGGGTGGGCTGCTGCATGGTCGCAGAAGTTCGGGCGAACCTCTAGCTCTCAGCTCTGGCTGGGCCCACTCACGCTGGGCCCGCCCTTGTGCTAAGCTATCCCTAAATAACTCACATTTCCCCCATCCACGCTGCCCAGATGAGCTCCATGCCGCCCCTGCTGTACTCACCAGAACTGCTTTAATCATCAGCTGCCTCCTTGTAGCTTCGTTTCAGCCCCAAATTGGCATTTGAGAGCGCACCCAGTGAGCGTGCGTGAATGCGTTCACGCAACCAGCGAACAGTTTGCCAAAGCAAGCTCAGCCCACCTCTGAATATTTTCAGTTTAAAGTACCAGAAAACATAGGCCCCATATCCTATGATATCAGCACTTATATTTTGCAACCCGGAACAGTGCAGTCCCTTGCTCTTTTAATCTATATATTAACACTACATGTAAAAAAGAGGGTGGGGCTTCATAATACAGTGGCATCCACCATCATCACTTTTCTGACCCCCTAGCAAATATTCTTGAGCTCACCAAAACTAATATTCTACTTTTTAAATCTTTAAATAAATAGCCGCTAATCATGACATCAATATTTGGAGAAAGTTAAAATGCCATCTGGCAGAGTATGACCTGGGAAAGCATTATAAGGCAGGTAACTGTGACCCCTATGGAAGCAGAGAATATTTCTGATGAAAATATATCACTGTTGCCTTGTGGGTTACATCTCAGATCAGCAATTATACTGGAGGTCTGCTCAAAAGCTTGTAAATAGCCATCAATATTAGCACCTATTGGTAGCCTGATCCTCCCCTGAACCTGTCCAATCCCATTTTAAAACTATACAAATTGCTTTCATATCAATATAAGTAGTTTACACTGATTTTTTTATAAGGGCATTATTTCTATTTTCAGTAACCTTCCAAATAATGCAAGGAATAGAATTTGTTTATTTTTTTAATAGTAGCTGCAGTTATTTTCATTGACTTGTCTACTATGACTCCAAGTTCTCTTTCCAAACTCAGGTTCCAAAACTCAGGTTTTATTAATGTATAAATGAAGTTATATATAAAAATGCTTTCCTCTATTCATTTAATATAATGAGAATTTTTTTTTTTACAAAAAAAAACTGCAACATCATCCTTTCTGAATTTACTTGTTGCAAATAACAAGCCACAAGGTGGAGCTCTCAGGTAAGCAAAATTATTTTAAACTGCCATTATGTGAGGGAGGAGCCAATTTAAAGCCAGTTTCCTTGGATTCTCCTCAATCATGAATATCAAAATAGAGTTCTCACTTTACAACTTGAATTCTGACTGACATATTCTGATCATGCAATCTAATCCCACAGCTCTAGTAATTTAAATGATATTTGTTATCCACGCAGATTCTGTTGTTGGTCATTGTTTTTACTTTTAGTGTTTGTCCCATGGTTTCAGGATTTGGTTAATTTTGCACTGTATTTGCCCAATTCTTAAAAACAAACTATCCGTGTATGAAGTGACAAGGGAGGTTTAATTTATCAGCTGGCTTCTCATAGAGTCTAAAACCAATTTGGGTTGAGAGGAAATGACTGGCCCAAGCAACCCCAGCTGGGTCTCATCATTCCTGGTTCCAGCACTTTCTCAGCCCTGGCTCTCAAATTTGTTGATTCTAAAATATCTGAACTAACAATAGTCTAAACACCCATCTGTTAAAATTTGGAAACAAATTACTGGAGACTTTTTCATATAGTTTCCTTAATTCATATCTTTCCCTTAAATCAGGGGTGTCCAACCTTGGCAACTTTAAGTCTTATGGATTTGAATTCCCAGAATTCCCCAGCCAGTCATGCTGAAAAGTCACCAAGATCCTTTCAAGCAGCAGATGTGCCCACTGAAAGCCAAGTAGAGATGCCCCTGCGATCGTTAAAATAATGTAACAGCTATCTGAAACTTTTCCCACTGACATTTAAATTTCCATGGGTGGATGCATATGTCAGGGAGTGGCATAGCAGCTGAAAAGCCAGATCCCGGAAAGATAAACTCAGAGTGACATATGAGATCAAATTCTTACCCAGAAGACTCTTGAAATGGGAGACACTACTTAATTCTTAAGCCTCGCTTTGAAATCTTACCCCATTTTTCCAGAGAGATTTATTTTCATCCTATATTTTTAGGTGCAAAGTTTGATAATTGGATCTAGAGAAAGTACCTCAGCCTTTTACAATGAATGTCATGCATGGCACCAGCTGTCTGTTTCTGTGAAAGAAAGGAACATCTAATAACTACAGCTCATGGCTATATAAGGCAGAGGGCAGACCTGATACTAATTAAGACTCATACAGAGAGGTCTTAAACACATCGAACTATCAAGCTATTTATAATATTACATTAATAAACATAAATGCATGCATTCTTGCACTCTCTTATTTTGATTGTTAATGCACACATCATTAGAAAGGAAGGAAACAGAAATAGTCAGAATATATTTGAGGAACTAGGGTAAGCAGCCTGCAGGTTACATGCAATTCTGAAAGCCATTTCATTTGGAATGCAAAATTGGAAGGAAAGTGCTTGGTATCAATTTAGCAGTTAGAAAGAAAACAAGCTGTTGTATGAAATAATCTAGAAAAGTATGAAATTAAAACTTATGATTGGATTTTCTATTCATTTTTCAAAGCTATTAGGCAATTTATTTCTTTTCATTTTAAATTTTGCATTTTCCAAATGCCCCACTTGGTAATACAAAGGCTATAAATTTTATGCACACATAAACATGGACAGAAACACACATTGACTAATGGTGGCAGACACATATATGAGTTTACTTTGTTTATCCTTGTTCTGGTCCTCTTGAAAGCATATTGCTAGCCAAAGCTATTAGCAATAACTTTATGAATTTATATCTCACCCTTTTGGTTTTAGGCTCATCTACTTCCTTTTGTAGCATAAGTAGCATGACACAACAGCATTTCAGGGAAGATACCTGGAGCGTGACCAGGTGAAATGGGCAGGTATCTGACCAGGTGAAATGGGCAGGTAACCTCAGGGAGAGGTCATTCTACAAATAACTTGGCCCCATGGCATATGGGACTTTAAAGGTAATAACAACCACTTTGAACTGCACCTGCAAAGAAACTGGAAACCAATGCCGCTGACAGAGCAGTGGTGTAATACTTGCAAACTGTGGAATGCTCAGAACTGTGCCTGCTGCTGCATTCTGGCCCAGTTGCAACTTTTGGACAGGGTAGACCCATGTTCTAAAGGTATGTGGGAGAAACCTTGGGAGACAGGATGAAGGGATGCTGCCTAGGGAACAGTCAGGTAAAAGCCCGTAGCTGCCTAATGGGCAGAGCAAGAGACTCAGAAGGGACCCTCCCTGAGCAATTTGGGCTGTAAAAGTAATAGCAGAAGAATTGCACTTTCAGATTATATTTATCAGCTTGAAGACTCAAATCCAGGAAGCTCCCATTGACACTTGCACAACATCTGCCCAATAACTTCAATGTTAATTCCCAATGGAAAGCCAAATGGGTCACTGAATATCCAGTTATAGGAAGACATATAAATGACACCTCCCAAAAAATGGTGCCGGGCTTTGAACTACTATGTCAGCAACGGACAATCTTGAATAGGATTTGAACCTCACTTGGCTTCTGCCAGGACTCTCTGTACAAATGGGGCATAGTATCCTCCCCTCAATGTGACTATCGGATCCCATGTCAAACATCATGACTGGCTGTAAGTTGAGAGCATCTACCGGTCCAAAATCCAACTTTTTAAAAAAACACAAGGTCCATGGGCCGAATCCAGCCTGCAATGTGGTCGGATCTGTCCTGGAAAATGTCACTTTGGCCCGGTCTACCCAATGCAAAGAGGAAATATTGGTCCAGCGTGACTTTGGACTGGTCTATCCAGTGTGAAGAGGAAACATGCCAGCAGTTTGGGGAGTGGCGTCAAGCTGGCCACGCCCACTCAGTCAGTCACACCCACTCAGTCAGCCATGCCCAGTGAGCGGCATCAAGCTGACCATGCCCACCCAGTTGGCCACGCCTACCCATTCAGTCACCCACCCAGCCCCCCAAGGTCAACCACAGCCCTGATGCAGCCCTCAATGAAATTGAGTTTGACACTCCTGGCCTAGACATTGGTATTTGAACATAGATCTTTTTAACATTTATATTTTATTGTGTTTTTACTAATCTAGGTAAAATGTTAATATATATTGCTAGTGCATGTATGATATGCCATACACTAAATAAATAAATGTACTTTCAGACTGATAAGATCAGAGGTGGCATTCAGCCTGTTCAGTCTGGTTCTAGCAAACCGGTATCTCTGGCGAGCTCAGCTGATTCACACGGCACAGCGGATTGCCATGCCTCAGCTGTTTTAATCACCAGAAGTAACATAGAAGGTAAGTTTTTAAGATGGTTTTTTAATGCTGCGCACATGCACTCACCGAACCGGCTGTGAAACTGGTTGCAACCCACCACTGGACAAGATGTTGTTAGTGTAGCTTTACAATAAAGTAGAATTACTTTCTCTGGTCATGTTTCCTATCTGGTCTACCTGGCAAGACTGACACATGTAGAGCATGTTACCAGGAAGTGACTAGGGCATGAGTGATTGTGGGCAAGGCCTTCAGGTCCAGAAGTGATGTAACTGGTGCACAAAATGAATATGTGCAAACCCTCCTCCCCCGGCCACAGTTGCAGTGCTACCTCAGCCAAAGTCAGAGATGTCATCTCACCAAAACTAAGGTGGGGGAGAGGGACAAAGAACCAGAAGAATTCTGTCTTGCCAGTCAAAATTGCTTCCTCTCCACCTCCAGGCTCTTACAAACTCTGGGAACTGGGACAGCATTACTTGAGTATAAAAGGAATTTTGTTATTTGTCTTTTAGTTACTAGTTGCCCAGAGTTATGTTATATAACACAGACAGCTATTCAAACCAAATTAATAAATAACTTTGACCACTGTTGTCTTCTTACAAGCCACATGTAAGTACAAATAAAAGAAAAAAGAGATGCTTAGACAACAGGGTTCCTAAAAAGGCTCAGGATGGGATTCATTCTTTCCCTCTATGGAGTAAACGGTTCAAAGGTTGATTGGTTGTTGTTGTTGCAGCAAAGTCCCTAAGATGTAAATCCATCCCCTGACCGAATGTTTCAATTGCTTATCCTCAAAATCAAGAACTGCTGACTTTCCTTTAAAAGTCTTTTGCAGTAAGTCTACCAGCAAAACCAATAGGCGTGCTTATTCCTTCTAGTTCAGATCAGTAATAGGATAAGAAGTTTTGAGCTCTACAAACTCTTGGATCTGATTTAGTAGTCATTCGTGTTCACTTAGAGCCAGATAGATCAAAGGGGATACACAAGTCAGGAGGTTTTCTTTTGCTACCTTCTAGTTGAAGTCACAAGATGTCAACTTGGGACTGTTCACTGTTGCAACAAGATGTATTGCAAGCGCATTGAAGAAGTTGCCAGCCCCTTGTTTAAATGATATGTTTTGCTTGGAAGGGATTCTTCATTGAAAGCATACATTAATTTTAACTGTGAGCCCAAAGGATTTTACCTTAAATGTGCCAGAGAACATCTAGTTCTCAGGATTACAAGGATGGGGAGAACTTTTATCAAGGCTGCAAAAATCTGGGCAATCACTAGAAAGCAGCAGGGACAGGAAACAAATTCCAGTGTTAGCCTTAATCCACATATTCAGATTTGAAACCTAGGTTTTAACTGAGAAATTGGTAGAATAGAAAGTAGAATAGAGGAAAGAACATGACTCCTGGATAGTGAACTCATCTCTGAGAATTGTCTCAGGAATGTCCATTTAATTATGCTATCTGTAGAACTTGCACGTTAATTGTAAGACTTATCTGTTGGACCAGACATTTAGTAACAACTTGGGTATTGTTCTCTTCCTCTCCCTGTCTCATTCCTATAGCAAACCATATTGCATTTGTACTTTCTGGTTACTTCTACACACTTATTATTACTATAAACAAAAAGTTAATTTGTATACTGGATAGCTATTACCGGTATAAAATATAAGACTCTTTTTATTTAGAAAAAAAAAGTAAAATAACCAACTAATCTGTGTTGAGATCATTACTATAGTTACTGTAAGAAGAATTAACGTCTGTGTGTGTGTGTCTGTGTCTGTGTCTGTGTGCATATCTAGCTTGGAACTGTGTGTTTTCTATAAATATATGTTGCCTATGCCCCTTAGAAAATTATGTTAGAATTAATACCGTTGTATGTGGACCAAAATCCTTGATCAAGACTACCAGACAAATTGCAGAACACCAGCCAATTGTAAGATGGTAGTAAAGAGATTGAAAAAAAAATGTTGATACTGTTCTCTGGTTATAGTCTTGGTTTTTGCAGCCCAGATCCAGTAGCTTTAACATAAGACCATATAACATTGACAAAACTTGTTGTCTTGCTTGAGAAGAATGAGGTTGAAAAATACATTAAACAGGAAATTCCTTCCAGAAGATAAGCAGCTACTCAATTCCAGCATTCAGCTATCGTGCAACTAAAATGCATTTATGAGTTATACTCCACTTTCATGAATAGTCAGCATTTTACATATATACCCAAAGGAAATTCTTAGATTACAATCCATTAAAATGTTTTAAAAATGCATATGCTCATGAAAAAGCAAGCTTTCTGTCAAATTTATTTATTCAATTTATATATCTGGCCATCTCACTTTTATGTGACATTGTAGAAATGTTTTTAACAGTTATGTTTTTTTCCCACATAAATATTTGTGTCATAGGAAAATAGCTAATACTTAGTCTTATTTACACTAATTCATTCACTTCATTACACAATTCGTTTCTTTTTTAAGTTGGAGAAAAATAAGATTAAACCACCTCCATAAATTGTAAATTCAAATTTACTTTCATGACCAAACTTATGTTTAGAAAAGTTTTTAACCTGTTATTTTTAATTTTTATACTTTATCTTATAAAATTTTTAAAAAAGAACTTTCCAGAAAAAAACCCACACAAAATATGGATATATTAATTATAATTTTAAAAGTAAAGGTTTCCCCTGTCCAGTCATGTCCAACTCAAGGGGGTGGTGCTAATTTGAGGGAGCCAGTGTTGTCCAAAGATGCTTTCTGAGGTCATATGGCCAACATGACTATATGCCGAGGTTCACAGAACAGTTACCTTCCCACCAAAGTGGTACCTATTTACCTACTCTCATTTGCATGCTTTCAAACTATTAGGTGGGAAGAAGCTAAAGCAAATAACAGGAGCTCACACTATTGTGAGGTGCTCAGGTCTTAAACCCAGGCTTTCAGCTTTCCAGATGACAAGCTCGGTGTCCCTAACCACTGAGCCATCATGCCTCCCTCCAATTACAATTCTACTCTTGCTTAATTGAGAATAAGTCCTGTGAGACATAATGGACATACTGCTGGAGACTGAGTTATAAAAATATCAAACTTGTTATTACCAATTCTGCTAGTTTAGGTTTCAGCAAAAGAGGAGCAAGAAACCCCAAGTGTAAAGGTTTTCCTGACTGATGATTTCTTGTTACATGAACACTTAAAAATATAAATCACCCTTGTCACAAGCATGACAAATTTAGTTCCAAGGTTCCATGTGAGCATCATTTTTGAGGTATGAGTTGCTGCTATGCCTGTGAACATCTGAATCTCACAGAAGCAAGGAGCATCTGATACGGATCAAAGCAGGTAGATCAATCAAAGTCAAGTCACAGCAAGGAAAAAAATATCAAGGAAGCAGCAGATGAAAACAGATCTTTGCACAGCTGCAGCCATGTTCGGCTCTTTGAAAAGCTGTGTCTGTTTGTTTTATTTGGCAATATTTATAAGCCACCAATCCATGCAGACTTTGGATGGCAGACAACAGCTCAAAATGTGATGCATTAAAAACATTAAATAATGTCACTCAACTGATCATGATGATTCTCAAGCCAAAATTATAACCCAAAGCTTGTTCAAATAGTATCAATTACTCACAATTATTCTCAATTAACAAGGAAGGTTGGGGCCATCTATACTTTTATGAGGAAAGTGTTTCTCAAATGGGATCACAACTGAGAAGGCCTCAGCAAGGAGCCAAAGTCAATTAAATTAAAGTGTTGTTTTTTTAAGTATGACCCAATCATATATATTGGTATCCAATGAGTTAATTAGACTGATAAAGAGTCTTATCTGATTTTGTGAGTAAGAAGGAAATTCTGCCGGGTTCACTGACGGAACAAAAGATAAATGGCAAAGTTGTTCCTTCAGTTTTCTAGGATTTTGAATAAGAATATAACATTCCCCTTGTAAACTGGAGTGCTGAAACATACCCTGAAGATTTTTTTTTTTGCTTGTTAAATCTTTAAAAACTCCAAGATAATAAACATTCTAAACTAAGATAATTAGCAAAATTAAAGGGGGTACAATTTCAAGTCAAGAGCCTTTTGAATTACTTGGGTTTTTTGTGTTAAATGTTTATGCAATTTGACCTTTTCCACCAAGTGAAGAGAATTCTTTGGGGTAGATAATGATAGTGTGGCTAGAAGCAAATGAATTGCACAGTAGCTTTAGACAAAGACTACTCCAAGAATGATTAAAATACTAACCGACATCTGCAGCAGGCCTGTGCTGAGCAATAATGATTGGGCATTTGGTTTATTCACCCAGCACTGGAAACACCACTTTTCTTAAGGCAGGAGAATGTATGCAATCATTAGCCTTTGGATGATAATTTAATTAGTTACGGGTAAATTGTAACCTTTACCATATGAAGCCTGGCTCGATGAGTCATAGTTGGAAATTCTTGTAATTCTTGTTTGGAGGTTTGCTGTCAATTCATCTGGAGAAATAAAAGTTTCTTCTTATTAAAAGAATTATCCGTAGATATTCAATATGTGGGTTGTCACTGCAATTTGTAGATATTAGAGTGGAAAGAAAACATTTGAGCAGGGTAAAATACAATTATTTTAAGTATCTATCCCTTCTATTTGTAATTAGACAAAGGAACATTAGATGTCTAAATTCCAAAACATGGAAATACTCTATAAGAAGCCAGGTATTTACACACCCTTAATCTAGGAATGTTATAGGATTAGTAAAGCATCCTTTCAACAGGAAGTAGAGAAGAAGGAGTAATTCTTACAGACTCGGCAATCTTTTAAATCCAAGTGATGAAGAACACAACTGAATTTTGTCAACATTCCTCTAAATTAATCTTGCTAAAACAACACTGGGCAAATTTTGAATTCTATGTTGGTCTGCTATGTTGGTCTGCTAAATTTCACTGTGATGTAGGAAAACTCTTGTTAGTTTAATCTCAATCATAATATTTAAAATCTGATTACTATTTATTTTTTTTAAAAGCAGTTTCCAGAATATTGATATAGAAATGAAAATATTGGTGGAGTACAATAATAATAACTTTCCATTCTCCACAGACAATAAAAACTGAATTTGCATTTTCAACCTTCAGTTCAATCTTGACTCCTGACAATTTCAGAAGTTTCTTGCCATTGCTTTTCTTCCTTAGACTAAGAGAGAATGACCGGCTCAAGGTCATTCTTTGTGCCTAAGGCAGAATTAGAACTCACAGTCTCCCATTTTGCAGCCCAATATCTTAACCATTATACTGAACTGCCTGTCAGTACCATGGCTGCTCTCATTTTAACTGAAAATCACTTCCTACTAGATGTTTGGCTATTAAAAGCATCATTTATTGCAAACTCGCAAACCTCACCCAAAGGAGCAGAGATTCATACCAAGAGTAACATTAGACCCACAATCAAGAAGCAAACACTACCCACAATCAAGGAACTGCCAAACAAGCTAGCAGTAAATAGCCCAACTAAAGAACTACCAAGACCTCTCCCACCAACACTGACAGGGCAAGCCATTAGAATATAAAATGAGAGCAAACCCCACTCCTTACTAGCACTGATGATGTTAACTAGTTTGGATAATGAAACATCTGCAAGAAACCAACCAAACTCAGAGAGCACCAAGGAACCCACATGACAAACTTTTGGGGGACTTCAAATCTTCAAGGAAAATGGTTGAAATACTACCTTCAGAAAAGAATAAAAAGTTTGGTGATTGACAGCAGGCACGCCAAGAGGTCCCTATCTACAAGGTTGATTGTCTGTCAGTTTGGATAGGATGCCTAGGGTATTCCACTTAAGCAGTCCCATGATCTGGAACCTACTCATGAAATGTTGAAGATCAATGAGCAAATGACTTCTCACCCGTTGCCTACATTCCCTGACTCAGGAAAAAAAATAACAAATTTATGTGTGTCCTAGTGAAAGAAACCTTATCATCTAATTTTGAGAAGCTAAAGTTATTAGAGATTCCATGTTTATCCCTGGATCAGTCACAGATTCCTGACACATATAACCCAGCCAAGCTTGTGTTACTAAATATGTTGGCACTGCTCTCTCTCTCATTTTCTTATGCCAGTATGGAACATGATCCCCACTTGCCTATCATATCACATGTACTGCTGTCTTGATAGGCAACCACTTCAAAAGTCACAGCACTATTGTTGCTTAATATTACATTTATATGGAAATGTAATGAAAACTGATTATAATCTTTCTGGGAGCTACTGCTGTAGGGAATTTCCCAGTTACCTTACATCATAAGAAATCCCTGGATAGAGAATACTTTTTTCCATCTTATTTCTTTACCGTGTCAACTTGAACTGCTTTCGTATCTTTGTTTTAAAATGATCATAGTCACCCATTAAAAAATCCATACTCTACAATACTCTTTATTAAAATCAACTTAAAGCTTGCATGAGCTTTGGCATCATTTTGTTTGATTCTAATAAACATATCGGAGAGCAAGTTTGGTGTGGTGGCTAAAGCACCAGGCTAAGAACACACACTGGTGAGTTTTAGTCTCACTTTAAGCAGAAAGCCAGTTGGGTGACCTTGGGCCAGTCACTCTCTCTCAACCCTAGAAAGAGGACAATGGCAAACCACTTCCAAAATCTTGCTAAGAAAATTGCAGGGACATGTTCAGACATTCACCAGGAGGTATGCATACACAAGCACATTTCTTGATTTTTGAAGTGTAATATGTAAGTGCATATGTGTTTGTGTATACACAGTATATGTAAATGATATCTAATTAAACAGATAAAAATCCAGAAAGAATTTATCTGTATTATAATAGCCTGAAGCAGATTTCATGGCTGAGACCAAGTGCTTCCTGATTTGGGATTGATTAAATTATCATCTGAATTAATACTGTAATCAGCAACACAATCTGGGAAACATAAATTAATTACAACTACATGCAAAGCAATGGAATAAATGAATTAGATAATGAAATTAAGCCAGACTATCCTTGTAGCCCTAACCCTAAACTGTGCCTAATTTGTGACAATATTTCCATCAGTGACTGCAGTGGTAAAATAATTCTCTCTTGTCATTGCACATTGCTTGCTCTTATTTTGTATTTTGATTTTTTACATGCATACACACAGAGACACAGGATGGGAGAGAAGATTACAAAGTTAGGTTGACATTCATTTATGGTACAGAGCCCTTTTTTGGAATGTCATTTGAGGACATCTACATTTTCTGCCTGATGGCAAATTACAACTAAATATTTTTTTAAAAAATAAAGGGTTCATTTTTTTTAAAGCCATGGTAAACCCCAGAGATGCTTAACTAACAATCAATTTTCACTCCAGAAGCATTTCAACACATTTCAAATTGTTTCCAAAGTCCAATAACAGAGAAGAATTTTCTCTTTCCACAATGAAGGCAAAAGAGAGGCCAAATTAGTGTATCTTCTAGCCAAATCTTCATATCTATTTGTTCCACAGAAAACATGAGTGTTAATGACATGGCCAACTGACAAAATCTCTCTACCGATTCATGTATTCAGTGACGATGAAGAAGGTTGTGAAGGATTTGGGGTTCTTTTATTATGGGTAAAAAAGCATATAAATATCTCATGTGTTTCCTCTCCTTCCCAAAATAGAGAATTGTGGACGTGTATCAGACCTTGTATTGCAGGAACACATTTTCAATGAAGTCTCTACATACATGAAGCTGTGAGTTAACAAGTCTGCAAAAATGACAGCTGTCAATGCACATGGGAATTAGTTTACAAAGTTATACAGAATTGACAGCCAATCTGGTTGACTTAAGACTATTTTTAGTGACTTAAGACTATTTTTCACACTTACAACCATTGCAGCATCCTCATGGTCATGTGATCAATATTTGGATACCTGGCAACTGGTTCATATTTATGATGGTTGCAGGGTCCTGGGGTCATGCAATCCCCTTTTGCGACCTTCTGATAAGCAAAGTCAATGTGGAAGACAGATTCACTGGGTGACTAACTTAACAACTGCAGTGATTCACTTAACAGCTGTGGCGAGAAAGGTCGTAAAACAGGGCAAATTCACTTAATGACTGTTTCGCTTAGCAACATAAATTTTGGGCTCAATTGTGGTCATAGGCTCGAGGATTATCTGTATTAGAAAGCAAGCCATGAAGTCTGATAACTGAAAAAGAATTTACCTTACTTGAACAGTTTGGAGAATAAGCAGGTTGTCCAGCTGTTTGAGCAAAAGTCTCAAAATCTATTCAAAGACTTTTTGTACAGTGTTCATGTCCTACAAGACACTGTTTTCTTTTCTGAAATGGATATTGAGTTGAAAAAAGATGTTTGTTATCTCACAGAGTAAGCCAACCCTGCTGATTTGTTGATTCATGAAACTCAATTACTGCCAGGCCCAAGCCCACAGACAAGACAATGAAATCCAATCCAATCCAATCCTTTCTTTACTTATATCTAACGGGTAGAACCGTGCCAAACTAAAGCTGTAACTTTTTTTAAAATGCCAGATACATTCTGAGAAATTCTACGATGTGGGTTACCCTGATCCGCTTCCTTCCTTCCCCATCCAAATCAGGACTGCAGTCTCTTGATTTGGGTCTCTTTCTGGAAAAGATCTGAGTTGCAAAATCCTCCTGCTCTGCTGTTGCAGGTGCATATTCCATCACAATTACAGAATAATAAACACATTAAAATAATCCTAGGAGCCATAACCCCAAATTCATGATTTTAAAACAATATTTACAATTATAGTAGTCTTCCCTGTGTCATTTTGTGTTATATACCTATGTAGTTCTCGGACAGTTCTGTTTCAAGAGACCAAAGTTCATAAGTCTGCTTGGACAAATCCAGAGCCATTCATTTCGATTCTTGTTCAGAGATAAAGTCATAGATCAAGGACAATCTGTCTAGACCTAGAAGTCTAGAAGGTGAAAACAAAGTAGGAAAAGGATCATAAAGCAGAGATGGGCAGTAAGTGGAAACCTTTAGTTGTTAAATCAAAAAATTGGCACAGATGAATTTGCAAAGGTAAAAAGATTTCATATGCTGATTTCTAGTCAACCCAGTAGAATCCATGAAGATTTAGCTGTAGGGCTTGGTTTGTTTTACCAGTATTCTTTTTCTTTCTAATGAGCCTGAAATCCCTTAATTCAGATTAGAATCAGGTCGACTGAATGAAGTATTTACTGGCTAGATGCCCTTCCTGATGCCTACATGGAGTTCGCAGCAGATGTTTCCTCTTTGTGCCCTGAAAGAGAAACATCTGTAACTGTCTAGGATTGAACTCTCAACCTTCTGAGGAGGAGGCAAGTGCCTTCACTACTAGGCTACCATGCAGCTCTCTATTTTACCACTAATATTTAAAAACAAATAGTAGGCACTGGATGTTCTAGTGATCTCCAAATTAATGACCTACTTTATGTATCCTGAGCTGGTACCAGAGGTGAAATCTATCCAGTTCGGACTAGTTCAGGGGTGCCGGTGGCGGAAATTTTGAGGAGTTCGGTGAACCGGCAAGTACTACTTCTGGTTGGCCTCACCCAACTATCCACCCACCCATTCTCCAGCTCGCTGCTCGTCCCACCCACTCGCTTGCCCCACCCCACCCCACCC
>JANHFL010006651.1:37263-47742 GCA_032468155.1 Oxyrhabdium leporinum | reverse complement strand
CCCACCCTATATATCTCGCCTTTGCCACGCGGCCCAGCTAATCTCCGTGCCTTGCCTCCACTGTGTGAGTCACCTGCTCTGCTCACCAAAGGTAAGCATGCCGCCCACTCCCCTTCACCTAGGCTGGGTCAGGGAATGTGCCATTCACTGGCTCCGGCCTTGCTCCATCTGGAGCCTCCGCCCACATGCCACCGCCCCCTCTGGCCTCAAACTAAGGTCCCCCTCGGCTGAAGCAATTTATTCAGCCTGCAGCCTGCCACGCTAGGCCAAAGGGCCACGGTGGGACGGCATGGGTGCAGGAGGACCGAAACAGTTTGGGAACGGACTGGACAGTTTTTCTTACCTTTAAGATCATCCATCCAGAAAGTGCTGCAGCGGAGATCTTGCAGCCACTTCTTCTATCCCTTGCTGAGCCTTGCTCGCTCGTGGAGATGCTCCATGTGCTCTCTGGGTCAGCAGCTGCTTCTCTCCACTGCTACACTTGCTGGGAGAGCGTCTTGTGCAATTTAGCAGCTGTGAGCTGCTACTTTGGGTCCTCTAAGTCCCATCCGGAAAGCACTGTGGCTGAGAGAAACAGCATTCAAAAGCACTGCTTCTCTGTGCCACAGCGCTTTCTGAATGGGACTTAGAGGAAAGCAGTGGCTCACAGCTGCTAAATTGTACAAGATGCTCTCACAGCAAGAGCAGCAGTGCTGCAGAGAGAAGCAGCCACTGCCCCAGAGAGCAGACATGGAGTGGAGCAGGCCCCAAAAGGCTGCTCAGTTGAGCCTTGCTGTGTGGCTGAAGCTGCGCGCATGCGCGGAAGCCTCACCACCCACCTTGCCATGAGTGATGTCGAGTTAGCCACACCTACTCAGTCACATGACCCCATGCCCACCAAGCCACGCCCATAGAACCAGTGGTGGTAAAATTTAGATTCTATCACTGGGTGATACCTTGCAAGTGTGATGATATTACAAATCTCAAGTCATGTGTAGAAGGCACCAGGAAGGTGGTCCAAACAATGGCCACAAATATATAATGTTTATTGTAATAGATATGTTGTATAAGAGATATGGTAGTGACTGAAGTAGTAGGAATTATTTTTCATATAAGAAGAAAATTGAAGCAGAGGCATTTTCCTTCTCAGCAGCTCTCCAGCTGATCTTTCTATTCTTACATGCTGTACATGATGATTTCACAAGTAAGGGCATGGGTGTTATATACCTGTCTGTCTTTTTCTTAAACCTATGTGTTGGCTAGTAAAAGAGCTTTTAGAGGGAGAAAATTTACTACATATGAAAAGTGTCCTTCATTCTTTTAACCTAGATTTCTCTAATCAAGGCAAAATCCACTTTTAGCAAGTATAAAATAAACAGTCTGGATTTTGGATTTGATGTGCTTCAACTTGAAAAAAAAAGAGTGTTTGAATTTGTAGAGAAGATACCTGATGGAAATATTTTATTCACATGCTTTCCTGATTTGGAAAGCTGACAGCCCAAGTTTGGGACCTGAGCATCGCGCCACACAGCAAGGCTCAACTGAGCAGCCTTTCGGGGCCTGCTCCACTCCATCGCCTAGCTCCTGTCCACCTCACAGTTCTAAAGCATGTAAATCGTGTGTAGATAAATAGGTACCACTTAAGTGGGAAGGAAACAATGCTCTGCTGCAACATCATTCTGGCCACTTGATTGAGGAAACATCGTGGGACAGCGCTGGCTTATTAGCCTTGAAACAGAGATGAGCACTACCCCTGTAGTCAGCAACAACTTGCAAAGTAAAATTTGCAGGGACTCCTTTCCTTCCCTTTTTCCTGACTTAGCAATATCTCTGCCTGTTTGCCAAGGTTTGCATCATCGCTTTATACATCACATGTATTCATACATTGCACCCATTATTCTTGTTTCACCTTGAGGCCTTGGGGAATCATCTTTGACAAAACTTGGCTGCTGGCCTAGATCTACATTGTAGAACTATGCAATGACATTGTTTTTGTACTTTTATCGGGGAAAACAGCCATTCCATAAAATGAATGATGTCTATAATAACATTTGTGAAGCAGAAAGACAACCGTTTTAAAATGATAGAAGCAGATCCACCTTAAATACATATCCAATCTACACGATATTTTTTTTCTTCTTGGACAGCAGTTTCTCTTTCATTTCTGTGACACAAGACCATTTCAAATCTTTCTCCTCATGCTATGTCGTCTATAATAAACCTTCTCGTGGCATTTATTATTGTTGGTTATAGGTTCCCTGCTCAGTTAGGTATGCCTTAATCTAGGAGTATTGTAACTTCTAACAAGGAAAACATCTTCAAGCTTTACAGTTTTACAGCTTTTTCTCCTCCATCTTTTTCTGTGATCTAGAACAGGGAAACGATTCTTCTGACACAAGACTTAAGATTATTTTCATTTCCTCTAGTTTGAGTGTAGATGATCAGGCTCTCCTGCCTAATTTTCAATCCTTACCATTATGAAAAGAATATCCACATGTCTTCTTCATTTTAAAATCTGCACAAATGCAAGCTGCACCAGCACACATTCATTTACTAAACTTTAACAATGGCATCAACTCCTACTTTTCCCTTTAATACCTCATACATATGGCGCATTGTTTCAGTATAAATGTTGATGATAAGTCATATTAAATACACTGTTGGTTTATTGTGATTAAAAATTCAGAATCTATACGGTCTGTTGTTCTATGGTTTAGCACAAGAAATGTTTCTAGATATACTGCAAGTATTCCAAAGAGTTCATGGCCCAGCATGACTTCTTCAGTTCTTCCAGCGTTAGAAATGATCTTCACACAAATTCCTGAAATTCATTAAAATGCATTGAAATCAATTATTCTCAAGGGAACATAGAATCAATCTGATTGTGGAAATGGGATCAGTGGCTAAAGCTAGAAGAAAATTGTTTATTACATTCTGGTCATCTTTTCTCTTAGAAGTAGGCAATTCTTGAGCAATACAAAGCAGTTTTTAATATGAGAGGCAGAGGCCCCAGAAGTGGTATCTCATTGCTTCAGCATAGTTTATAAGAACTGGGTTTTAAATGTTCATACTACAGCTAGTCAAAAAACATTTCTTTTTTCTACTTAGTGAGGCCAGCCTTTCAGTGATAGCTTTCCTTTGCTTGCTGCATCCAGAAATTGATGGATGGATGGAATGTCAGTAAGAAGAAAGCCTGACCAGTACAAGACATATGTGGGCATATTTCCTCCCACCAACATTGCAGTGAGATTGGCTGCTTTTCCAATTAGTCAAAAGGGAGGGAGGCTGTCAAAGATTTTGTTAATTCAAAGCAGTTTTCACATATCAATCATATTTACAAGAGTTCTAAATGATGGCTGGAGAATGAGAATTGTTTATTCTAGATCAGGGGTGTCAAGCACAAGGTCTGTGGGCCGGATACGGCCCACAGGGTGCTTAAATCCGACCCATTGGGCTGGCCTGGAAATATCAAGTGACTGGCCCATGGTGCCTCTGACGGCCGGAATGGGCCACATGCAGCCCCCACACACCTTGTTTTCACCCTCCATGGCTTCCTGCAGCACTCTGTCAGCTGAAACCAGGCCAAAACCCAGCATGAAAACAGGCCGAAAACAGTCTGAAAAACGGGCTGAAAAACTAGCTGAAAAACAGGCCCAAAACAAGCCGGAAAATGGCTCAAAAACAGGCCACATGGCCTGTTTTAACCTGGCAGAGTGCTGCAGGAGGCCATGGAGGGTGAAAAGGAGGCACAGGAGGGCCGTGCGCGGACGGACCCCTTGTGCCCCATTTTGGCCGGCAGGGTGCTGCAGGAGGCATCCGCCCTGCCCCACCCCCTGCCAGCCCACAGAGAAATCAATGTTGACACCCCTATTCTAGATACATGGGGAATCAGATATACTGGCCTCATGATCACCTGAAACCCCCTGTAATTCAGAGAAGAAGTAGCCATACTCTTGTCAAGGATACTGTATGATCAACCCCAGACAGATGTAGCTTATTGTTCAGATCATAGCAGGCTGTCTTACTAAATAAATTATTTCTTCTTTTATGCCCCAACTTTTAAGCTCAGACTTGCACATACAAAATATATGGCTACCACTGAGCTCCAAACAAGCCATGCTCTTTCTTAGCTGCTTTTGTAGTCATCACATTCATAGTATCAAGCATACAACATAGGAGATAAAGACTATTTCTTGTGAATGTTCTTACAAAGCTTCAGATAATTGCATTTTCCAACAGATGTGGAAACAATCATTAGATATTTTATTTTGAAGTCCATTCCCTCCTATCAAAAAGAGATGGAATCTGGAAAGCAATTTTTTTTCAAATGTCCAGAAATTTGCAGCTTGTTTTGTTATGTACTTAATAGAGTTTTCCAATAACTTCACAGAAGCACACAGAGGAAAACTTGGCTGATGATTGTAACCAAGCAGTTATATTTCTCAATTTAATGGCTCGGGCTATTTTAAGTTTCCAACAGGGAGGTTTACAAATATTTTCCTTGGCTTTGACTCTTTTAAACATTGCCATCCATTCAATTTTTTTCAGCCAATTTTAGCTTTCGGATATCAGCTGACTCATAAAAGGAAGATTAACAAAAACATTTCACGTTGGACTAAAAAATAATATATTTAATGATCCCAAAGCTATACTCCTAGCAAACAAAGATAAACAGAGACAATAGCCTTCTGTCTAAAAAAGACATCTCTCTGTCCAACACAAGTCTGCTGCATGCCAAACCTCAGCTTCTTCTTCTACTGACTTGAATCTGTCTTTGTGCCTAAATTGGAGTCAACAGGATGCTGCTTCCTTATTATCCCCTTCCTGGAGGCAATTTCCTTTGATTGCAAGGTTCTTCTGGTGCTAAGAGCATCTGTCCTTCTACTTCTGAAGTTGATCCTTTGTTGCTCGGCCCTTAACAGGACAGTCATTGAAGCCATATATGGTATTATTAATGGAGCTTTCAGAGTTGTTTACTGGCCCTGTGGATTCCAACCAATTCTCTTTGTAAGTCAGGTGGAAAGTGAAGCGTGAAGACTAAGTCTGCTGCAACAGTTGTGTCTAAGGTCGCAGCAGGGCCATTTTAAATGAGGATGAAAGAGATAATGGGATCCCATAACACTGGTCTTATTGAATGCAAATATAAATCCAAGAGACATTTCATTTTGGGGAATTTTCCCTCAGTGGACAAAAAACAATGGAGAAAAATTTACATTGACCCGGGCAACAGAGAGGAGGAAGGTTGCAGAGTTCATTCTGCCCTGGACCTCTCCAAGTATTAAAAAGGATCTGAATTATAGCCACTTTTTTTTCGCAGTGTTTTCATTCCACTGCTCTGAGTTTTCTAATCCTATTCTGCACACCCACAAGGCCCTGGATTGGACAGATAAAAGATCACATCTTTTTTTAAAAAACAATACTTTCCAAAAGATATGAGAAGTTTTACAAGTAAATTGCAAATTTGTGGATCCATTGCCAGAATGGCTTACCATGATGTTAGAACCAGAGAATTCAGCTAACACAGATTTGGAATCAAGAGGAGGTGAGTGTCGTGCACAATGAGACCCACTTTTGACTGTAACTGTTGGAGGTTTGCTGAAAACAGCAGTTAGGGTAGGGCGAGGGCCAAGATATTTTCACAAACAAGATTTGGCATGTTCAAAGGGCGTGTTTTACAACTTTCCTAGAACACATTCTGTGAACACAAAGTGTGATGTGCTATTCAAATTTAAAAAGCAGAATTATATCCTGGACTCTAAAGGAATCCTATTTACTGGGAATCAAACTGATGTTAGTGGAGGCTGAATGTTTACTCTTCTCCTGTATGCAATATGTACTCCTAATTAAAATAATATTGCAAGATCTCTTTCTTTACCCTCACTCATAAAAGTCCTTCTGCTGTTTCTAACTCTGAAATGTCCTACTACTCAGGGAACCATAAGAGCAGAGCAATAAATCTGCCACAGAAACAGTTAACCAGAGAAATAATTATTTAGAAATGGCTCTGGCAGCTTTCTTCAATGTGGTGTCCTCCAGATGTGGTGAGGTTGCAACATCCAGAATTCCCAACCAGCATCTCTGTTGGTGGAGAGTTGGTAATTGGAACAGATTTATTATTTGAATACAGACTCCCAAAAACAACTGCAGCAACTAGCAGTGTTGATTTTGTTCTGTTTTCTCAGAACTGAAGAAGAATTCAGGGCCTTAGAAAAAGCTCTCTAAAATACCACAGGCTAAAAAATGAGCTTAAGCAGCCTGCTTGCCCCTTGCTCTCTGACAATCAACCCATCGACCAAATAAGCTTGTTCTTGGTGGAGAGAACTGATGTTCAGTGAGAATACTGGATTAGTCTTTATCAGCTACCAAAAGATATTATGGAAGAGAATACAGGCCTGTTGCCTTACTTCTAAATCAAACTCAATTGTAGCATAAATTCTACAGTTGTGCTCATTCAGAATAAACTTGGTTCAAATCTTTAGTGACATATCTTCACAAATAGTCTGTATTCCCCATCTGTATGACTCCATATAACAAGAAGCATATAACTGTATTTGGACTCTTACGTAATTTCATTTCTGGCTGAATATCAGGGCTTCATTTGCTAATCCCATCTCATCTTTCTGTTGTAAAATGTTCAACATGGCTTCAATTCTGTTTGTTCCTTCAGGGTGTTTCCCCCCTTCCCCCATATTTCTGCAAACCTTAGGCTTCCCACAAATAAGCAAATGTTTCTCTTATTTCTCTATGGCCCCATTTTGGCTGCAGTCCTGCTGGCATTTACTAGGTGAGTTTGCTATTGGAAGGAGTGATATGCTTGGCTGAAATTAAACTGTTTCAGCGAATTAGGTATCAGTATGAGACTGGGAGCAAAATGCTAGACATAAACTCAACTGACATTAACCAAACATCTGTGTAATAAGTGGTTTAAGCAATGCTGCTCTTTCTGTTTGCTAAACATTGACTGAACCTCAAAACCCAAGCCCTCCTCAATGCTATCTGGACGGGTTTTTTTTATTTCTCACGATTTGTTTAGTAAGGACCGTGCATATTGATTTAGGGTTGAAGTAATAATCTTAATTGATATTAAGTGTGGCTTTACTTGATTAAAAATGAATCTGTATTTTACAAAATGTCTTTCTTGTAAGGATTGACTAGGAATATGAGATATGACGTGTTTTAAAGAACTTCCTACAGACAAATGCACCATTTTACAAAACGTAGAATCATGGGGTTAAAAGGGACCTTGGACATCTTCTAGTTGAACCCTCTGCTCAAGCAGAAGACACTCGATCTTTCCTGTTTTTCAGAACAAAATTCCTCCCATGGATATTTTATTTGTAATGGAAAGCTTGTTTTCTATACCAATGACTTTGTCATTCTACTCTGAGGAACATATGGGAGATTTATTAAAACAGAAGCAGTTCTGTTAGTGAATGTCAGGTAGTGAAAAACACTGAAGATATCTATTGGTTCTTAAAATTTGCCAGAATGCTTTACAATGGCAAGATGCTGTAGTTCTCTAAGCAGTTACACTTGAATGTCAGAATGCTACTTTTACATTTGAAGGAAGGGCACAATATTAGTAAAGAATATATGCTGACAATGTAGCTTTAAAATATTTTTGCACAGCAGATACACAGAAGAGACATCTGCAGGTAGTCCTTGACTTATAATCACAATTGAGCCCAATTGTGATTATAAGTTAAGTGATTTTTGCCACATTTCATGACCTTTCATAGCACAGTTGTTAAGTGAATCACTGCATTTGCTAAGTTAGTAACACCGTTGTTAAGTCAATCTGGCTTCCTCATTGACTTTGCTTATCAGAAGATTGCCAAAGCTGAACTCTGAGACGGTGCCATCATCAGTGCATGCAGTTGCCAAGCAACAGTCATATCTGTGAAAAGTGGTCATAAGTCACTTTTTTCAGTCCCATTGTAACTTTGAACGGTCACTAAATGAATTGTTGTAAGTCAAGGACTACCTGTATTTTTTTGACATAAGAATATTTGATTTCCTAGCAAGTATGCCTATCATACAGAAGTCATACCTTATCTAGTGAAACATATGCAACATCCATTTTCAGAAAGAAAAATGATCTTCATCTTTAATACAGAAAGTTCAGCATTGATACACCATGATCTATGAAGAACAAGTTATACATGGACAAAGACCTCATTAGCCAATAGAGCTTTTTTGCTGTCTAAACTGGTAATTGTCAAGCTTGACAACTTCAAGATTTGTAGAGTTCTACTTCCAGAATTCCCCAGCTAGCATGGAAGCTAGCATGGAAGCTAGCATGGAAGCTAGCATGGAAGCTAGTCCTTAAATCTTAAAATTGTCAAATTTGAAAAACACTAGTCTAGAATGATGTCAATTTCTGAGAACTGAATACTGTACCCAATAGAACAGTATTTCACAGACTTAAAACTGTTTAAGAAACAGTTTTACCTGAGCCAGCTGCTGAAATTTGCTGTAGTTGCCTTGGCTTGGGAATAACAGCTGCCAAGCCAGCAATCAGAGCAGGAATCAACCCAGCATAACTTATTAGCATTAAAAGAGTCAAAGGCAGACAAAGGTCATAGATCAAGTTTGTTGGAAAGCTGAACCCAAACAGAATCTGAAAGAAGAACTCAGAGAAAGCCCAAGGACTAAAAAATTAGGGATTCAGGACATTCACAACAGCCATGAATCCATAAGAACATCATTTCCAATATAGGCTGGTCTGAACTGTGGGTAATTTAATGCAGAATTTATAAGAGATAAATTCCAAAATATCTTCTAATTCTATGATTCAATGATCTCATCCATTATCCAGATGCAAACGAAAGGCTAGAACCTGTGTGTGTGTGTGTGTGTTTATCAACATAATAATTATAATTATAATTATGTTATTATGTTGTTATATTAAGTAGAAAAACCAGAAAAATACACATCCAACAGCAACAGCAAAAATTTATGTACAAAAGAGGGGGGGGGGATGACCCAAACTTCAAATAAATCTAACATTGAACATACAAAAAAATTCCACTCTGGCTGGATAGAAAATAAAAAAAAACTGATAAATTCTCCTCCCTTTACATAATGGGTCTTTAAATAGTTATAAACTTTATCATCCTTATTTAACAAGAAAATATATTATATAAACAAATATTTCAGATGAGGCGATCTCTATCTAATAATTTGACTCGACCGAACATCAGGCCGATTTGAATTATTGAGTGAGAAATCCTTCCAGTAATTCTAACGTCTTTTGACCTAGGTCAAGGATTTCTTTAGAAACATAACATTGGTAAACAATATACATGTTTGGCTCAATAGACACTATGGACACAATCAAGGTTTATAGCACAACTGTACTTTTAACCTGTGTTTGATTATCTGAAAGTTACATTTATAGTTTTTCATAACAATTTTAATTTACCTAGCAATAGCACATAAAAGGAGCTTTGAGTTAGCATTAAATGGTGGAACTGTTTTGCTTGTTTGACCATGTAGATCAGTTTCAGTTATGGTTTCATCTTTAACAGAAGATCTAAACAACAAGTCAGAAGCTTTCTAGTGCTTTCTTTGTATCCAGTAATACGTAGTTAGGAGAAACTGGTTTATGGGATGTGATATTCCTAAATTTAAATCTACCAAGGAATTTTGCTTCTCCCATCAGATCTGGCAAGATAGGCATGCTGCGGGTCCCATGTCTTGGGAAACTGCACTTAGTAAGCCGAGGAAGTGGGCCATCTGACATGATACCCATCTTATAGAACATTCTCCTCTGCAAACTAAAGGCACTCCAACCCTCCTTCTTTTATTTTGAAGTCCCTCAAGACCTTGCTTTGTCATTAAACCTGGAAGTCTCAAGGGACTGGTGAAATCTTGAGGTGACTCTGTTTGACATGCCTATTGTTTTATACTTATTTATTGCTTTATGCCACTCAGAAGCACTTCTTGTGAGATGGGCAGCCATATCAATTTGAAAAATAAATAAATGTTCACCTTTGCAGGTTCGATTGATTTGAAATACTAATTGGATCTGAAATTCTTTTCCCTCCCACCTCCTTCTCTTTTGAAGAAACTTTTGGTTTTATATAACTTGAAGTGCAATGTCATTATGTTGCAAGCTATTTCACCTGAAGAAATGGATGGGTTTGCACCTTGTGCTAAATGATAATACAATTTCTTTCTGTCTAACAAGATTTTTTTAAAATTCAGCCACCTAGCTTTAGTAACAAAATTAATGAAAGGTTGAATAGTGTTTTGATGGCTGGGTGCCAGACAGAGGAGGTTGGTAGCAAAGCAGAAAATCTGATAAAAAAAAGGCAGAGATAGATGGTGTTACAAGGTGGTGTTTTGGATAAATGAGGGGTTCTTCCAGTCTTTGTTTTTAAAATTATAATAAACATATTATGTAATATTATCTATCTATCATCCATATCTATCTATCTATCTATCTATCTATCTATCTATCTATCTATCTATCTATCTATCTATCTATCTATCTAT
>JANHFL010006651.1:0-15149 GCA_032468155.1 Oxyrhabdium leporinum | reverse complement strand
CATTTATATACCGCCCCATTCCGAAGACTCGGGGCGGTTTACAGCTTATAAGCAATACTCTTACATCAGTATATTAGCTACTATTAATGCAAAAAGTCCTAAGATTTTTTAATGTTCCTATATTGCCATTAAAATAAGATCAGTTGATAGCTACACATATGATAGTTAGGAATACAGGCAGTCCTCATCAATATATGACCACAACTGAGCCCCAAATTTCTGTTGCTAAGTGAAACATTTGTTAAGTGATTTTTGCTAGTTGTTAAGTGAATCACTGCAATCGTTAAGTTAGTAACATGGTTATTAAGTGGATGTGGTTTCCCCATTAACTTTGCTTGTCAGAAGGTCGCAAAAGCTGATCACATGACCCCAAGGCATTGCAAATGTCATAAATATGAACCAGTTGCCAAGCATCTGAATTTTGATCATGTGGCCATGGGGATGCTGCAATGGTTGTAAGTGTGAAAATGGTCATAAGTCACATTTTTCAGGGCCATTGTAACTTCAAATGGTCACTAAATGAACTGCTGTAAGTCAAGGGCTACCTGTACTTCTTTGTTCCCATCTCATGGAACTCTTCCTTCTCCTCCTGTTCCTTGCTTGAGGAAATTAATGGGTTAATCCCAAATACTACTTTTTATATATGATTTGCATGTCCTTAACAATGAGGTAAATTTTTCATGTGTCCACAGTGTCCAATAACATTTTTGTTCACCTTAACTCTCCCCTTAAGAATATGGGGGGGAGCACTTGACCACGTATAACCCAAACCCCTCCACCTGTGTTCATCCAACTATTTGCATAATAGAATGAAAATATGGGAACAAAGCAAGCTCCAGTATGTAGATGGTACCATGTGCTGTGATATTTTGAGGCTTTAGAACATTCCACAAAGGCCGCCTCCCAAAATTTAGTTTGATCTTGAAGTGTCAAAAGGAGAGTAGGAGAAATTCCACTCTGGCCGGGCTATGTTTTATTTATTTATTTATTTAATTTCTATAGCCATCATCTCAACAAATGACTCTGTTTTGTAAGCAGAATTGTACACTCCCTTACATTTGGTCTTATAATGAAGAAAAACATCCAAGTGCTCCTAGCTATGGCAAACGATACATATCCCTACACTGAATCAAGGCTATGGTTAATAATGGACTTCAAATTATTACTCTAAAATAAATCTTGTCTGCCTCCCAAAATTTGACTTTTCTATAATAATAAATACCATCCAATGCAGTCTATGATTTTCTTTACTCTTTTTGCTGCATTTCAGTTTATATTTTACATGCTACCTCATTTGGGCACTTCTCTTTTCCCTGTGTTGTTGTTGTTGCTCCAATATCCAATATCTAACTTGATGTGGTGGCCATTTTGACAGAATTTTTGAGGCAGTCAGCACAAGCCAATAAATATGATAGAGAATAGTGAGAACTACTGAATTTCTGGGGAGAAAAACATCTTACCTTCTGTGAAGCTATGAAACAAAAAGGTGACATGATGCGTCTTAAACAATCCTGTGTTAGCTTCTAATGTTATTTAATATTGGCTCATAGTTTAAGCTACAGAGAACCAATTAGCAGGATGTCTTCCAGTATGATCTGGAGTTCAGGTTCAACACAAAGTTTCTGAACCAAATAAACACATCTTCCACAGCTCCTGGAGCCATCATCTTTCAACATCTTTATCTGCTGTTGTTTTTTCAGTACAGTATACCTAGGTCTTTGGGAAACCATAGTGCCTGATTTTACTTAATAAAATGTCAATGCAATATGACAGCTTGCCCATTCTTTTAGCAATAAAATGTAGCCCAATAAAGTTATAATTTTGCTTATTTTTATCACTGTTATGCTCAGGGTTCAACAAAGCTGGAATAGTTTATAATCTGACGCTCATCATCAAGGTTAACTGGGGTGTATCGGGAGAAACATCTCATTGCTCTTAATTCAATGGCAAATTGTGGTTTTCTTGGATAGTTTCTCTTTTCTTCCAAAATTGGTTGTCCAACTTTTGATATATACACTCATGGGATAACATCTACACAGATTTTATGAAAACAATAAGAGAAGGCTTTAGGGAAAAATAAAGTCAATAATTCAGAACCATTCAGAGCTCATCCACAAAGCAGAATTAATGCACTTTCCTAATTTCTCCCACCCTCCAGGAAATGCCAGTAGAAAATATACTGCCCCCTTAACCAATCTTTAATGATGCCTCATCCCCAAGGCCAATGCTGTTGTTGACCTCATAGAAAGTAACAGGGGTTCTTTTCAGGTCTTGATCTCTGTTTCTCATGGCTGGGCTGGCCTTGGAAAAAGCAGTTCCATGGGCTGAGCACCCAATACCCTGGGCCTTACTTCTGCATTTCAACTTTCTCCTTGTATTTCCTTGGCCCTGTATCTTTCTTTCCCTGGGTCATCTGAGGTTTCCATTTTTCCCTGAAGAATCCTCTCCTTTTTCCATAAAAATAAATGAAAGGTGGCGGAAAGGGGAATGTACAGTATATCTACATTTGTACTGATGCCTCAAAGATGCTTTTTTCAAGAGGCAACTGGACTTTCTGGTTTTTCTTTGAAGACTTTGCTTCTCATCCAAGAAGCTTCTTCAGCTCTGAAGAGTTGAAAAGCACCTTTGGGACAACCATGACCTGGATGACTGAGAATCTCCTTAGATATTTGTACTGATGATTTTATTCTATGGAAGAGACTGGAAGAGGGAAGAAATTCCCCTTCTTTCAGTCTTTCCTCTACTTCTCTTTATCCTTCCACCTTCCACATCAGAGATCCACGTTTGTAGAAAGCTGGTTTGCCTTCTCCACCTTTTATAAAATTAAGTCAATGTTCAAGGAAGGGAGTTGTACAACTGCATATATATACTCATGTGTGCAAATGCGATTCTGATATAGAACATAAGCATCTTTAATAAAGAAGTAGATACACAGAACACAAATGAAATTGGCTCTCCCCCATCCACACAGGCTTTATTGTTTCAAGCAAAATGAAAACAATTAAAAAGGACTCTACAAGGACAGAGTAGATAGGAAACATGTGCTGCAAATTTTTTATGTAGCTATTTCAGAAACGAAAGGAATAATAACCATCACAGGCTGCTTCATTACCACATCTTCAAAATTACCTTTTTAAATTCTTCCTATGCTTGTTTTTAAAACAACGACAATGGGGTTTGGGCAGAGAGAGGAGAAATTGTGAGAGTGCGAGTTGGAAAAAAAAGGTATTTAATGAAAGAGAAGCAACGATTGTCCTTCAAAGACAGAACTGTAGACCTATTTCCATAAAGATGGCTGTTTCTTTGCTTTAAATAAAGCTGGAATCTGGGTGGGGATTGCTCTGCCTAAGGAAGGAGGGAAAACCAGGATTTTGATTGCTTATCAGTGGAAATGTCAACTTCCTGGAAAACCTGTATTTGGACCTACATGTCTACCCTCCCACCAAATATAAAAAATAAAATTATGGTGAAACAGAAAGATGCAGTTCAGTGTTTTTCAACCTTGGTATCTTGAAGATGTGGTGCACTTCAGCTCCCAGAATTCTCCAGTTAGCAAGCTGGCTTTGGAATTCTGGGAGTTCAAGTACATACATCTTCAGGTCATCAAGGTTGAGAAATACTGGTTTAGTCTCTGTAACAAACTCAGCACAAATGGCCATGGAGGGGACATGAGGGGCCCAGGGACCACATAGGAGGAGGCAGGTCTACAGCAGACTAATTAGAACCCCACAGATTGCTGGCCTCCAGAGGCTCCTCTTCCATAAAACTTAGAATATTGCTATGCTATTGCAACATCTCATTACTAGAGTCAAGACTGGCAATAAAAATGGAACCATCATGGTGAGGTCACAACCACAGCAAACGGTAACTAGGCTTTCTCTGAGATAGGGCAGGAAACTGTCTAGATGAGCCCTCCATTAATTTTCCCTCACTTCCAACAGATTGATACTTGACAACACTTGTATTTCCTTTTTGAAGTTTTATATTTAATGCATGATTTAAAAGACAGGTTATTCCTCAGTGACATTCAAAACTAAGTCACAAACCGTACCACTCTAACTACCAAAACAGAATGACAACAGACTGTCTTTAAAATGACCACAGAAGGATATATCTCCTTATATAGAGATAGGGAGGTATAATCTGCCTGAATTAAAGTTTTAGATAATTCTAAACAGCTGTCAGTATCTCAGGGCAACATGCAGTGTAGTATAGGCATCCTCTCTCATTACAATGTGGAGGTACTGAAATAATTCTGTAGACTATTAAAGTGTGTTCTTTTTTTAACATAAACAGCCTTGGACAAAACAAATAACTTTTTTTTTTAAAAATGTATTATTTTACATTCCACAGATTTCCCCCCAACACCCCGCCACCGAAAGAAAAGCCTCTATAGAATGCTATTAATACTTAGAAGCAAAGAGAAAGGGCAAATAAACACAAGTAGCATAAGATCTTCTACATATGTGAGCAAGTCTCAGATTAGGAAGATTAAAGGAGTCCCACTATGCCCTACCACAAATGTCATTTCTACTTAACATGAAGGCCAGCCAGGTTGACTCCTTTTTGATGCATCAGAAGATGATGCGCTATGCTTGCAGCAGCTGAAGCTACTTGAGGGCTAAGCAACTTCATGGTTCCTAGGGTGAGCTACAGCAGTATTATTTGTTCTCAATTTCTAGGTTTCCAAGTTCAAGATGAGTCTTTGTGATGAAGAGCCAGAAAGCAAATGATTCAGTCAATTACTCCTTTGTTAAATACTGATGCAAGTAAACCCCAACATTTTATAGTTTCATTAACAATAAGAAAAGAGAGCGGATTTACCACTGATGCCATCATTCCCAGGCCAAAAATATTCCCAGCCATGAGTACATCAGTCATCCAATGAGTCAGTAGCACCACAACCACTAACAACATGGGCACGATAGCATAGGCAACAGATTTAGTATACATTCCCATCATAACCACATTTAGTCAAAGCTTACTGTGAGTTTTACTCTGTGTGTGTGTGTGCGTGTGTGTGTGTTTATGTGTGTGTTTATAGGCCAAAATCTATATCCCAGGCAATATTTTGAAAGGAGAGCCTCACCTTTTGTATTTCCTGCAAATAAAAATGAAAAAAGATGCATATTGTATATTTACTTTGAGAATTTGATGGTAACCAAAAAGGTTTCTCCTCTCAACATGCCATCATCTCTAATCCATCCTCCCTCCCAAGATCATTGATATCTCAAAATATCTCTCTATTCTTAATTTTCTTTCTATATCATACATTTCTATCACTTTTGTAAAATTGGGCTACTTTATCAGTATTTTTTTTATTATAAGTTTTTATTTTACTTTATAACATACAAATATTCCATTTCAATTGAACAGTATGTAGTCTGGGTACAAATCATTTTAGGAAATAATCAAAGTATTTACACCAATATTCATTACATTGGTGTCAGTTATATAGTATTAATAATAATAGCTCTAATGTTTATTTAACCAATTTGCCATACCTTCCTTATATCACTGATCCTTCCATCTATTTCCCTATTTCTAGCTCCTGTTTTTATCATCTAACCATTGATAAAATAAGTCCCAAATCAAAAAATATTGAATCTCTTCCCTTTCTTTAATTATAAGTGTTAACCTATCCATTTCTGTACATTTTAGTTTTTTTTAATCACCTTTTCATCTGTTGGGATCTCTTCACTTTTCCATTGTTGTGCAAATACCATTCTAGCTGCAGTCAGTACATGTAAAATCAGATATGCATTCCCTTTATTATATTTGTCCGGTAAAATGCCCAACAAAAATGTCTCTGCCTTCAAGTCAATATGCTGTTTTATCATTTTTTCCAGTCACGTATGGATTTTTTTCCAATATTTTTTCGCTTTTTGGTAGGTCCACCACATATGATAGTACATACCAGGTGTCTGCTGGCATTTCCAACATTTTACAGATTTATCCTTAAACATCTTTGCTAGTCTTGAGGGCAGAAAATGCCATCCATAAAACATTTTATAAAGATTTTCTTTATGTGCATCAGGCATTGTTAATTTATAATTTCTATTCCATAATTTCTGCCATTTATCTAACTCAATCGGGTATCTAAAGTTTGTAGCCCATACTATCATTGTCTCTTTTACTTGTTCATCCTCCATTTTAATATTTAACAAATAACTATATATTTTCTTTATTGATTTTTCATTTGTTCCTGTTAATATCTGATCTAATTCTGTTAGTTCTCTATATAAACCATACATTTTAACATCCTTCTCATATCTAGATTGTATCTGCACTTATGACCATCACGTTATCTCAATCCCTTGGTCACTCAGTTCCTGCTTGGTTTTTAATTCCCCCTTTTCATTTAAAATATCTTTATATCTGGTAACATTTTCTATATCAATAACATTTGGGTAAATCAGTGATCAAGGGGATGCTGCAAAGGTCGTAACTGTGAAAAATGGCTATAAGTCACTTTTTGCAGTGCCATTGTAACTTTGAAAGGTCACTAAGTGAACTGTTGTAAGTCGAGGACTACCTGTATTGCAGACAGAAATCTTTAATTTATTCTATTGTTTTTCTGGGCCTCTAAGGACTGCAAGAACAAGATAAGGATGCAAACAGTCTAACGGATTTTCACTAGTAATTAGGCACAATTCATATACTTAAGTCACACCTAGTGCAATTAAGTTAGTTTTAGGTGTTTCCACACAAAGAACTCATAGCACTGCCATTCAAAAGGTCCCATGCAGCTATTTTGACTTTTCCTCTTTTGAAATTGAAAGTGAGAAGAAAGGAGTGGGAACTGCATAAGACTAATGAGAACTCCTCTACATGATTTCATGAAAGAGGCAGAAACGGGGGAGGGGGGGTATGGCCACATGTTTCCTAACTATCCCTTATTGGGGCAAGGGTGGGGGTGGAATTACTTTCTGAAGCAAAAGCCTCAGGTTTTATTTGGATTAGATTTAAACATTATTGCCTGGTATCTGTTTGCATCTTCATCTCTTCTTAATCCACCCTTTTCTTTCAGCTCTATTCATAGAATATTAGAACATGTTTTGTGGACAAAGTGCTGTATACTATTTCCTATTTAACTTCATCTATTTAATTAGGGTACATATTGCATTCTATCCTTCATCATATTAAATTATATTAAATATCTTTGTTACATGTATTCTGGAAATATATTTTAAACTGCTATACTATTAACAGAGTTCAGTATATGTATTGTACACATATTGTACAGAGTACAATATATATGTTTATATGTGTATATATAATCCCCCAATATCTGAATTTCTTACAGATAGTCCCCGACTTCCAGCAGTTTGTTTAGTGACCATTCAAAGTTACAATGTAATTGGAAAAAGTGACTTATGACCGTTTTTCACACTTAAGTTCATTGCAGAATCCCCATGGTCATGTGACTGCAACAGAATCACCTACCTGGCCACTGGTGAAAGTGTATGGGTATCATCAGCATGCTACCATACCCTGTGCCATCAGAGGACCTTACCCACCGGCTTCATGTAGATCAGAGGTATTAAACTTGATTTCATTGAAGGTCAGGGTTGTGTTTGACCTTCGGGGGCCGGGGTGGGTGTGGCCAGCTCAACATAACTTGTGTCGGGGGCACCTGTAGTGGCCCAAGCGCTCTATCAGCGAAAACAGGCTCCTGACTCCATTTTCGGCTGCAACATCCTCCTGAAACCCTCTGCCAGCGAAAATGGAGCTCGGGAGGGCCGTGCAGGCCGGTCCTTTGCTGTTTCCAGGTTGACGCCATGGGCCAGATCTAAGCACCCCACGGGCCAGATCCAGCCTTCAAACCTTGAGTTTAACACCCCTGATGTAGATGATAAAAAGGAGACATGAAAGAGCGAAGTCTTGAGCACCCAAAACTGCAGGGGTGTAGTGCTCAACCTCTTCTCACCTACCAACTCCAACTCTGATCAGCCACAAGGAGGAGAGCCACCAACCACAAAATGGTGCCTCTCGCTCCCAACCCCTAAAACTGGTACAAAAGGATACCATGGTTAATGGCATTAAAAACCACTGAAACATCCAAGAGAACAAGGACAGCTGCACTGCCCCACCCTGGGCCCTCCAAATGTCATAGCAAAGGCAGCCAATGCTATCTCAATGTGGGCCTGAACTCAGACTGACAAGGGTCCAGACAAGGGTCATTCAGGGCCCTCTGAAGTTGCATGCCAATCACACTGGGTTGAATCAGCAAGTAAACTAAAGTTTCCAAGACACCTTTCATTTAAAATAAGATTGGTGCACATGATGCCCTGCAGATCTATTGAACTAAAGCTCCCATCAGCCTGAACCAGAACTAACAATGAACTTGTTTGCTGGGCTAAAGGAAGTCCAACATCCCTATAAAGGCAACAGATTGTGGAAGACTGGCTGAAAGGATACTGATAACCAACATCTAATCTGCCTCGTTTCCTCTATCTTCCAATGGGTTTTCATACCAATTATTAACAGGATATCACGTTCCTCATTTCCTGCTCTATTGCTGTCCACAACAAAAGTTTTAAAAAAACCCAACCCAATCCAATTGCTTTCAGTTCCGGATGAATAAATTGAGCCTACACAACAATGATAAAACCCCCAGAGAGGAAATAAGTCACTATAAAATGTTAAATCCTGTCATAAAAATATTTACAAAAATGATATGATGAAATGAAAACCCAAAGTAATACCTTTTAAATATATTTTCTCTCCCTACCTTTCCTCAGCGTATATATTTGATAGAGAGTTGCAGCCAAACCTCAGCTATTTGGATAAGTTTCACCAAAATATTTGCTTCAAAATCTAATTGTCTGTTTCTCCACTAACTTTTCTCCACTTTAAATTCTATATACTATATGAGGGCAGGGCACAACATAGACACAGATCAGTGAGGAAGCAAGCAGGAAGTGGAATCTGCCATCTCTTTTCTCAGTTTAGCAGGATGGAAGTGGTTATCAATTCAGGGAAGAAGCTTTCTCTTTCTGGTTTAAAAAGGCTGTTTCTTCAAGGCCACTGTCTCCAGCAAGCCCTGAGGAGCGCCAAGTCAAACCTGGCAGAATATCATTTGGGCTGGTCATCCAGCCAGTGCAAAACTCTGATCTGGCTTGGAAAAACAGAGGGGAATCTCTTAAAATAAGCCTTGTTACTGAGCAGCAAGAATGCCAAGTAGCAACAAAGCAAGAAGGACAAGGAATTGTGGGTGGGAAAAAGAGGGATGACAATTGGGTGGGTCATTTTTCATTCAGAAAGTATGTGGGGCAGTAAGATTTAGGATGTGTCTTTTATAAATTATTTCAAATTGCTCATATGATATTTTTGAACAACCTCCACTTATTACTCTCCTACACTGTTGCTCTTTTTTTCTTTTTCCTCTTGAATGTCCTTTCCTTGTTTCCTGTTATAGTATTATTTTAGAGGGCAGAATATTATTATGACCTGAATAAGAATTGTTTTATTCTGGCAACAGAATTTCATTTTTAATGTGCTAGAGTGCCACAGGAAAAAAAAGACAATTATCTTTTACTCTGATGGGACTTCCATCTCTAGGTTTCAATAATCTAGCCAACCACTAAATAAAAGCAAAGAAATACAAAAACATCTAACCCACTTCTGGTGTCTAGTGGCCATCCCAATTTTTGTGGCCTGTATGGAAGGGCTAGTTCTCCTCTGGGAGCCCAGTTTCCCTATCCAAGATCCATGGGGAAAATGGAAATGCTGAGGAAAGATATGAGGCAAATACAACTCATTGGGATATAATAATTCTGGGTCTATTCCTTCTACTTATAAGGGAAATCAGATCAAGCAACCACAGATTTCACCATACCTAATCAGCCTCCAATAAAATAGATAATATTGTACTCATATAGAACTGGCTGTAAAAGGTTTGCCTCCTGCTAGTTGATACTTGTGCAGGAATGTTGCAGATTTCCCATCCTGGGACTCTGCTATTTGCTATTTTAGAGTGTACACACCTTGTTCTAAAGAGGCAAGTGGAGACAGAGATTTATTGCCAAATTGGCTATCAGCTGCCTTACAAAATCCCTAGTTGAGTCTAAGCAAATCATTTGTTTGTTATTCATTTATGGTATTTATAGATCATCCCAGCAGAGATTGGGTGGAATACAAGAAGAAAAAAAGTTGAAACCAACGTAACACATAGAAACTAAATGGCCACTCAGAACCTTCATGCCAAGACAATGGCCTGCTAAAATACTCCTAAATGCTTCCAAAAGATCAGAAGAGTTAAAGCCATGCATGCTTCCAGTAATCCACAATATGAGGTCTGATTCTGGTCCATAGTTCTGGTCCATTCCACACTTTCAGGGGCAGAGTGAACCATAAATGTTCCTGAATACCCCAGATGCTCATAAGTGAACAGTTCCACTATCATACTAGGCTTTAACTAATATTTTTCTTCATCTATCTCCTATGGCATCTAGGCAGTAGTTCAAATTTTCCATAGGTTCACCAACCAAGCTGGGACAGCAACCTACAATTGACTATTAGACTGATGACACTGAACCCCCAACCTAAGAGATGACTTCAGTGCTTTCATATTTTAATGACATTTTCAGAATGTTTGACTCTTGATCCACACAATGTTTTATACTGTTTTTTGGTTTTAATTTTGATTATTCCATTTAATGGTTTATACTGTTTTTTGGTTTTAATTTTGATTATTCCATTTAATAATAAAAAAATAATCAAAATATGAGATATGTCAGAGTTGGTAATAAATAAATAATGAAGGGAAAAAACCAAACAACATGATAGACACATTGAAACAATTAAGGGCTAAATTGCTCTTCTTTCATAAATACTACCTGGCACCACCTGCTTAACTAGGAGTGAAAACACTGGAAAACATTCCTTTGAACTCCCAACTATGATAAATCCAGAGGGATTTAGCCATGCTTGATGAGAGATCTAATAAAACTGAATGGGGCATAGTCCTCCCATCCGGGTTGCTACAAAAGGCACTCATCAGTGAAGGCAATGCTATTTCTGTCCCCTGATCAGCCCTACATTCTGATTAGAAGTGCTCCAGATAATCAGTTGAATCTACTGATAGTTGAGAACTTAACTACTATGTTCTCTACAATTGTACAACAATCATACTCAAAAAGGAAGACTGGAAAGAAGCCAAAGTTGTCAAATATGACCAAATATGGCACATCCCTACTTCTTTCAATGCAGTTGCAGGTCACACCCACAATTATAGATGCACAACTGAGAGACCACCCACCATATATACCAATTCCTGAACAAAAACTGGGTAGTAGAAGTGTAATCATAGGAAATGCTTAATTTTACCCATGTCCCCCTTATTTAAGTATGTCCAGGGTATATAAAGTTGTACATATGCACAATGTCTTAAAGAAAATATATATGCAGAACTGATTCAGTCGTCACAATCATAACATTACACTCAAAAGTTTTTCTGGATTGTACCATTAAAAGATTCGAAGAACAGATTTCTGTTCAGCCTAATGAGAAACAAGAAAAGAGTCCTTCCTCCCTTCTGAAAAGTAGCTTTCATAAATAGTATGTTTTGTTATTCAATCACCTTCCATATCTTCCATCAGCTCTAATTTCTATAGAATGCCTATTTTAAGGTTAATTATATGAAAGAAATGCTAAGGTTACTGTCTGCTACAAAACCTAAATAGCCAACTACAACAGCTTTATTATCTCTATCTTTTACAAACTAAAAGTTCTGCTTGAATATTAACCATTAACTTGACTTACTGAAAGCAAAAACTCCTTATCTTTATACTGCAAGGCAAATGAAGAAAGCTGCAGCCTGGAATATAATTTTGTGCTAATGGACAGAATTTGATTTTTAATCCAGACCTGCTTTCCTTTCCTTTAGTGCAGTGCTCCTCAACCTTTGTGACTTGGTGGCCCAAACGGGAGGGGGAAGGGAGAGGGGAACTGGGCACATCCGCACACCCAGTTCGACTTGCATGAGCAGCGGGCCAGCACGTACATGCATGCAGCTCAACTTGCACGAGTTGAGATGTGCATGTATCAGCACACCACTTGCAGAAGTCGAACTGTGCATGCATGCATGTATGCTGGCCTGCCACTCGTGCGGCCTGGTTCAGAATAGGCCATGGCCTATTAGTGGGCTGCGGCCCAAGTTTTGGGGACCCCTGCTTTAGAGACTTTGTGTATGTGCATGCACCTTTGAATCAGTCATGACTCTTGATGACTGTGTGGACAAGTCTCTGCAGTTTACTTGACAACATTTTTAGAAGTGGCTTGCCATTACCTTCTTTATAGGGCTGAGATAGTGACTGGCTGAAGGTCACTCGGCTAGCTTTTAATCTAGTGTGGGATTAGAAATCATGGTCTCCTTGTTTCTATCCTAGAGCTTTAACCACTACACTGAACTGATTCTCTCCTTCAGAAATACTGTAAAGATACTTCTGGTGCAAGGAGGAGCAGATATTAACCTGTCCCACAGAATGTAGAGCATGTCACTGCACTTTTCCCCAGTAGTAATTCTCCAACTAGTTAAAAGTAGGACTAAGTCTCAAGATCCTGCCATGCATATCACAGCCTAATGATACCATCTCTCTCTATGAGGTTTGCTGGGTGATCTTTGGCCAGTAATAGCCTCTCTGTTTAGCCTTACAGGTTGTGTGTGTGAAAATGGAGAATGAGAAAAAGATAAGAGGGCACGAAGCAGTGAAATAGCAAGATATGACTGATACCATGTAAAGGAATAAGAGAAAGAGAAAGATGAACAATATCTTCAATTGCACAGTTTTGAATGCCTTTTAGTTCCATGTGGACATCTGATGAAATGCAACTGAGTAGAGTTTATTGAACCAGCTTCCTAATTTTCCCAAAATCCAGTTAATTCCAGATATCACCAATAGCTTTTATTTTACAGAATTCAGGGAACAAAATGCACTAAACTTGATTCAAATAAGGCCGGGGTGAGGTAAACTATGGCTAAATGTTGCTGAACTATAACTTCCAGCAGCACTAGTCAACATGATCAGTGGGAAAAGATGCTGAGAGTTGTAAATTAGTAGTATCTGGAGGGTCAAACATTTCCCACCCATATTAATAAGAAGCAAATATAGTTTGTGCCCTGTCTGGTGACATAAAGTTTATTGTTCCTATCATTCAGAGGGCTGCATTTTCCTCTTACAAATGAAAGCTTCTTTTCTAGACCTCAGCCATATAGTTTGATGTGTTAGAAATCTAGGCTCCAGGCAATTGGTTAGGTTTGGTTTCATTCCGTTTTTCATTTTTGTCAATCTGCCAGCTTTGCTTCCTGTTACCTAATTTTTGTAACTCCGTCAAGTATACCGTATCAAATGGCAAGAATTTGGCTCCTGCTCCCTTTTGGCCTGCCAAAAAGTTTCTGCCCACCAGTGAATTTTGGCCACTTAGTTCTGCTGTCTTGCACATGTTCTCTCAGCCATTCTACATGATATATCTGCAATGGATTTGTTGACTAAGACATTTGCAGAACTGTGAATTTATCTGCTGTCAGGCAAAAAAAAAATGGACATGAAATTTTATCATGAATAGCAAGGGGGGATGAGACCAAGAAGAGCTGAGGATTTTCACACGTTGTAGTAAATGTGTGTGCATTTACTATCTAAAAAAGTTAAATCATGGCAACTGGACCAAAGTTTGTTAATCTGAGATGTTTCGTTACTGATCCAAGTCAAAATAAAATATTAGTTAGGTAGAGAGTCAAAGAATCTTTGGAATGTACTAACTATCACCACACCAACTGCAGGGGTTTCTCCCCAAAATGTATTGTGATATGTAAATGAAGACTCACAATCCGGGCCAAAAGTATCTAAAAAGGTTAAATCATGGCAATTGAACTGAAGTTTGTTAAGCTAATATATTTGTTACTCATCCAAGTAACTTCATCAGTCAAAATAAACAATTAGTTAGGCATGTATGCATTTAGGTATTTACTTCTTCAGACATGGATTTTATCTATCACGCCTCTTATGCAAACAACTTATCCCTGTACCTTATTTGTAGGAATGTTTTTTTAAGATTTATAATACATTCTTTTTCTTCCTATCAGCCTACATTGCAAAATTTTAGTACTAATTTTTTAATATTAAGCCTTGATTTATATATTGATTTGAAATATGAAATGAGGTAAGCTTGTGAAGTAGGCTTTCCCTGCCTCTTGTCAGCACCTTTTAAAAAAAAAACCAGCTGCACATTATGCTTTCTATCCATGATCATTTCCTCATTTGGAGGGGATAGGAAGAATATAATTCAGCTGCAGGGGAGCTGAGTTTACCCAGAGAGGTTGTAGTGATTATTTAGCTCCTCTCCCCTTTCCATCTTTCTGTTATTTTTTGCAGATTGCCCAGTGGGGAAATACTCTTTTCACAAGGCAATGACAGATCTGGCAAGGGATGATGAAGACCAGGAAAATTATATAACAGAAATGGTTATGTTTCAGTTAAAAAGGAAAAGAATAGAGATCCCCTGCGTAAAGCATAGATTGGGTCTCAGATAGAGCTATTTCAGCTGAAGTTTGGAAATAATTTCATATGCTTAGTGATCTTGATGTAGAAAGTGTAATCAGCAAGCCCAGATTTATGATCCCTGTCATTTGCTGAGACCGCATGCAAATAAACACAAAGTTTACTGCGAAAATGTTTCAAAAGGCAATCTGGCAATAACAAAGCTAACGCTGCAACATCTTTATTGGGAGATCTGAGGGAAACCTGTATTTCTGGAGTGCTTTACCTTAGTACTATATTCTAGATGCTGTCTTTTGGGGTGGGGGAGTGCAATCAACCTGGAGAACAGAGAAACCTGGCATATTAACAGGCTCCTTCAAACCTCTCTAGTAAGACTCTAAATCAGGGGTGTCAAACTCATGGCATCATGGCAGTGTCACATAACATATTGGGACTTTTTCCCCCTTCCGTAAACCGGGCATGGCCAGCGTGCGATGCATCCAGCCCTCAGGCCGGGAGCAATTCTTTAAACAAAATATGGCCTTTTCTGGGGAAGAAAGGCAGCTGCATAATACCAGAAAGCTGCATAATACCAGGGGAAAAATGCAGCTGCCTTAAAGAATTGCAAACAGATGCAGCATTCCTTTCTCTGTGCTCTCCAAAATATAT
>JANHFL010006648.1:21884-34918 GCA_032468155.1 Oxyrhabdium leporinum | reverse complement strand
ACCCGATAAGAACCCAAGATATACATACAAATACCCGCGAAAACCTCAAGAAACAAATATATATATATATATATATAATAGGAATATAATAACTGAACAAATACAATTCAGATATTTGGATTGCTCATAGGTGTGTAATTTGCCTTCATTATGATAGGTGACAGTATGATATAATTAAAAATAATTTATTGTTATATTTTAGCATCATATCTTGGATCAGGCAGGGCTCTTTTTTTTTAACCTGAAGGTTTTATTGTTTGAGTTTCTTGGTAAGGTCAGTTAGTTTTTTGTGTTTATAAGTACAAAATAGTTGTCATTATCAATTTTATTGAATAGATTTCAGTAGTGCAATCTGGGAGCATAAAGCAGGGGTTTTATACACTAAAGTTTGTAATCTGGGCTTCTAGATTGTTGTGAATTAACAAATTATAAATGCATTGCTCTCTTGATCATTTATTTGGTGGAAGGGGAAACACCTGGTCTGATGTAGGTTAATACCATTGTATCCAAATCTGACTGTAGTATTTTCCATTATATATTATTTTAATTGACCAATCCAGAAATGTTAATTCATTACCTTCCTTATTGCCCAGTTATCAACAGAAATCCCTAACTTGTGTCAAATATTTTATAAATAATGTTACAGTATCAAAATTGATGACTTGATATTTTTTTTCTTTTAGGTGGATACTAGCCCACAAAATGGCTTCATACCAGGCATGAAATTGGAGGTTGCTATTAAACCGGGCCCTGACACTTACTGGATTGCCACAATCATTACCACTTGTGGGCAGCTACTGCTTTTGCGCTATGATGGTTATGGAGAAGACCGCAAGGCTGATTTCTGGTGTGATATCATGACAGCTGATTTGCATCCACTTGGCTGGTGTGAGCAGAACAAGAAGGCCCTCAAAGTGCCTGAAGGTAACCATCTTCTATGGGACAAAGTGTAGGCCCTGTAAACTCACTTGTTGTTCAGGCTTCTTCTCTAAATTTTTGTATTTGATTTTCCATGGGCGTCACTTTAAATAAGTTTGCACAAATTGCTTTTACATTTACTTTTACATATTTGCTATGATACATCAACCCATTTGTCTTTTTAGTATCTTATCAAGTGTTGAACTTAATAATAACATATATTATTGACAGTCTTATTTTTGGTTCATCATGATTGAGATCCTGTGTCTGTTCCTATTCTAGATTTAATCATCCTTGAATTCAAGAACTCGGGTCATAAAACTCTGAAGTGTACTCTTAAGTAATCAAAACGTTGCAGACATGTTGAACCACAGACATGTGGGTTTACTTTTGACCTTCCCAGGAGAAGTGTAACTTTAATCAAGCTGCTTATAAGATAGCAAGAGTGCATATTGATTGACTTAGGAGGGGTTTTTTTGTTTTGTTTTTTAGGTATTAAGGATAAAATTCCCAATCAGATAGAATTCCTTCAGCAAACTCTGAAAGGAGCATGCAGCCCACCTGCCGGTCTTCTAGAAGGGGTAGGTGTCTACAGTTGTAGGAGTAAAGACTCTACTTCAATAAAGCTTAATCATTACCATTTGTTTTTTTTATTACTGGCATGGGTTTTTTCCCTCCAATTTTGTTATAACTTCATCTTTCTGGAATGTATTTAAGTAGTGGCAAACTGAAACAAGAGAGATTCTGCTGTATAGTTATAAAAGACACCATAACATGTAATTTTCAGAATAAACTTAAAATCTGGAAGAGGTGTGGGATTGCATTGGAGAACTCTTTGGGGAAAGAACTTCATCAATGGGATGGCATATCTATTGTACAGGTAGTCCTCATTTAACAACAGTAATTGACACCAGGATTTTCATTGCTAAGCCATGCAGTCATAAAGCGTGACATCGCATAACCACATTGTTTAGTGATGACAAGCCTAGCAGTCCTCATTGCTGTTGCTAAGCAAGGTTTGTGGGTTATTAAGTGAAAACCTTATGTGACTGTCACTTGTGGCTTCCTGCTGGCTTCTCATTAAGTCAGTGAAGAAGCTGTCTGCCGCAAGTCCCAGACAAATCACAAGCAGGCAGGCAGGTGGGTAAATATTATGGAATGAGGCAGGGTTGGAGAAGGGGTGTGGTAGTGTGAATGACTTGCAACCTTCCCTAATGGCTTCCCCATTTATTTGCTTGTAAGAGATTGGCAGGGGAGATTGCAAATAATGTTCATGTGACAGCAGAATGCTGCAGTGGCAAGTAAGTACCTAGTTAGCATTTGCACGGGTGCTGGAGCTGCTGTGATGGTCAGAACTTTGAGAACCAGTTGCAAGTATCACCCATTTAGGGCCATCATCAGCTTCAAACAGATGCTGAGTGAGTGATTGTGAAGCGAAGAAAGAGAACAATTACATAGACACCGTAATGCTTATCTTGTAGTTAACATGGACTGTCTTTCAAGAATATTTGATAGAAGCTCATCTTGATTTTGTTTTATAACTTTCAGAAATAACCTTTCCATAATTGCAAGTAACCTTTCTGGTCTGTAAAATTACCTCCACCTCTTTTTGTTCACCTTTGTTTGTAATAAAAATACTGCGGTGACATAGATGTGGAAGGAGTTTCTAATACTGTTAGATTCCGTGAATCGAAAGTTTGCTTCATGAGCTCATTAATTAATCTAATTTAAGGATTGGCTCAGTTCTTTGCTATTTGCTGCTTTGGGAAGCTAATGGCATCTTGTAAAAGAGTACATTAAAATGGAGAACTGGTCACCCATTAGTATTCTGGATGAATGGGAAATAGACATATATAAATAAATAATATATTTCTATTAAGGAATATACATTTAAATGGAAATCAATGCTGTAATGTACTGGTTACTTAAAGGCAAACAGACTAAAAGCCTAGAAAGCAAAAACAATAACAAATAGCAAATCCTTTCTTATTTCACAATAATCGTGAACCTGTTACAAGTATAAAAATACTACAGATAGTAATGTCATTAAAAACACATAAAATGTGTAAGAAAATGAATGAAGTAAATAATAAATAAATAATGTTGTATTTTAGAATAGATGAATAGGCAGATGTCCTTAACCATTTTTCTTTCCTTTTACTCTGCAGCTCCATCGAGGAAAAAACTCTTTGGATCTTATTGCACCAGGATCACGACTTGAATGTCAGCACTTAAAGGACTATCTAGGCGCTTGGATAGTCACTGTTCTGGAAAACATTGGCGGAAGACTCAGGCTGCGCTATGAAGGACTTGGAGATGTAGAACAATATGACTTATGGATGTTCTATTTAGATCCCTTTCTTCATCCAATGGGTTGGGCATCTCAACAAGGGTACATCCTTGAACCGCCTTTAGGTACAGAACTTAATTTTCAATCACAGACTAGCACTGCAAACTAAAAGAAATTATCTTCTTTGTCTGCAGTTTTCTGGATCTTCCCCCTTCCCTTGTTTGATGATACTTGTGTCTGCTGCCTTCAAAAATTGTACCATTCTTAAAATAATCTTTATTTGTTTCCATTGTTTGTTTCCACTCAGACCATGTTTTTGAGGAAAACACACACACACACACACGTACACGCTCATAGATACACAAACTAAAATGCATGGAGAATGAGTACATTAGAAATACCAGTCTGTGTTCTTCTATATTGTTATTTATATAGGGACACTTGTGGAATTCTGATCCCTTTATATAAGAAATCTTGATAGCTCCCGATATCTACCTACAGATACAATAGTTTAAATCATCTGGCAAGTAGTGAAATTTTGTCTTCTAGAAAAATTTACAATATTGTAAAAAGGAATTTAAGATTTACTGGGATAATGATAATTAGATATATCGTGTTATATTGCGTATGGAATATTCGCACTAACTTGTAATTGTAATTAAAAGGTTGATTAATGGATTAACTATGTTAATATTTAATAATTTATCAAATTAGTAGTTTGGTGTTGAGGAATTGAGTCATTTATATTATATCACTTAGTAGTTTACTAGTTTAATGTTTTTATATTATTTATAAAGATTGGTTTTATAGTTTGGATACTGAGTTTTAAGTATTTTTAAGTCTTTTGTATTTTTAGTTTAACAATAGTTGAAAAATATTATGAGTTTGCCAAGAAGGCATTTTTTTAAAAGACAATATTCAACATTCATAGGGAACACAGATTAGGGAGAAATATTTGTTACTTCATTATTTGCCGTGGTGGCACACTGGTTAGAATGCAGTATTACAGGCTAACTCATTGCTTATTCTAGGAGTTTGATTCTGACCGGCTCAAGGTTGACTCAGCCTTCCACCCTTCCGAGGTTGGTAAAATGAAGACCTAGATTGTTGGAGGCAATATGCTGACTCTGTAAACTTCTTAGAGGGTTATAAAGCACTTAGAGGGTTATAAATCTTATTGCTATTGGTACATTACTATGAATGTAATATAATATATTTTTAAAAGTTCTGAGGATGGGATAATAAACTATCATTCATTTATTGAAGCTATTAGGCATTTGAAGACTGAGACAGAATGGCAAGAAATTCTAGCAAAAGTAAAAGAAGAGGAAGAAGAATCATTAGTGCCCACTGATCTATTCAAGGTGTGACATTTGGCATTTACTGTATTCTTAGAAAATGCTATGATTAAATCTAATATGTACGAAAAGTAATTTCTGGGAACTAGACAAGGTAATATTTTAATTAAGCTTTTTACATTGGATATCAGAAACTCTAGGTAATTTAAAATTGTAAAATATACTATATAAGATAATGTATAGATTATTTTAGAGATTAATGAAACAGATACACTTTTGACTTTCCATCCTGCAGGGAAACCCCAGACCCAGTTTTGAAAGTTTCAAAAATATATTGTCAATTTTTTGAAAGAATGTTTCTTAGAAAAGTCTTAGTTAAAACTGTTGTGTGAAATGTTTGTACCATAAGAACAAAGCATGCTGAATTATTTTTGAGAGAGCAACTGTTGGTAGCTTTAATTTGTTGACTTTCTTTAAGTGGAAAACTTCCATATTACTTTCAGAGAAATATTAAACAAGTAGAACGTGTCTTTTATCAGTGGAAAATATTTTGCAGGTCTCATTCTCTATTATAAATAATTTTTTCCTTGGTGACTGCCTCACTGATGTTGACAAAATTAAAAAAAAAACAAAACTAAAATATCAGCAACAATATAAAGCAGAAAAGAAAACTGACTCAAACAAAATAAGGATGTTTTAAAAATAGCTAATCGTATGTGTATGTGTGTGTGTGTGTGTGTGTACATACATGTATATACACATATGTACATATGTGTATACACATAGATATTAAAATGTTGAGAGATGGAAACTAACAGTTTTTGTTAATCATTTTTAGGACAAACCTGTTGTTGGAACTCATGCATTTTCTGTAAACATGAAGTTGGAAGCTATTAATCCAAAAGCTCCTTTTGCAATATCACCTGCTACAGTAACAAAGGTATCACAAGTATCTCTGCTGCTAACTGTGATTTCTTCTGTTGCAAAAAAACTATCATATTTTTTGGTGTATAAGACATACTCCCCCCCCCAAAAAAAGTGGGTGGAAATGTCTGTGCGTCTTATATAGCGAATATTGCCCACGTCCCGCCCACCTGCCAGCCCTCACCCTTCGGCCTCTGCCTCCCAGCAATTTGCCTCCTTACAGAAAACAGCCTGGTCAGCTTTAGCACAGCCTGAATAGCACAAGCAGCTGATTGTTAGATGGATCTGCCATTTTTGCCCTCTGCATGCCCCGTTTCTGTGTGCCCCATTTTCTGCCCGTTCCAATCCCTGCAGCCTGGAACGGGCCGAAAATGAGGCCCTCGGAGGCCAAAAACTGGATGCGGAGGCCGAAAATGGGTCACGTGGAGGCGGCAACTTGTTGGATTCTTAATTTTCAAAAACTGGAGTTAATAATAAGCCATGATACATTTCTTTGCGCCTCAAATTCTAGGCACAATTGGATGAAAAATGTTATTAAGAAAAAAATTCTGGGAAAATTTCTAATGGGAATTTCCTCGATAGATTTGAAATAATAAGAGAACAATAATTTTGGCATCCACCCCATTATAACAGGAGCAGGGAAAGCTATGCTTGGTGTAATTTAATTAAAATTTCAAATTAAGCTAACATTCCCCATATTCTTCTGTCATATTCAGTGACAACATCTGAAGTTCAAGGGGTTGTACCCAAGACTTTGTCAAATATCACCTTTTATTTTAAGATAGCTAACATAGCCTTGAAACTTGATTGTGAAACTACATATGATTTCAATTTTATATTATCTAAGTCATTTATCTGTTTTGCAGGTATTGGATGATAAATATTTCTTGATACAAATAGATAATTTGAGACCAGATTGTACCACAAGTCAGCCTTTTATTTGTCATGTCAACAGTGCTGGACTTTTCCCTGTACAGTGGAGTTTGAAAAATGGCTTACATCTCAACCCTCCACCTGGTGTGTATATGAAATCTACCTCCATTCATATCAGTCTTCTAGATGCATTTAAATTTGTGATGTAATTTAATTTTAATTCACCTGTAGTATAGACCTGGGGAAGAATTTTCTGAAGTCTGGAACTATTTTTTTTAAATAGTTAAGCTCATTTTTAAGGAAGTCAATGTGATACAGGTAGTCCTCAATTTACAACAGTTTATTTAGTGACCATTCACAGTTAACAATGGCATTGAAAAAAGTGACTTATGACCATTTTTCACATTTACAACAGTTGTAGTCTCCCGTGATCATGTGATCAAAATTTGGATGCTTGGCAATTGATTAATATTTATGACAGTTGCAGTATCCCAGGGTCACCTTTTGCAAACTTCTGACAAGAAAGTCAATAGGGAAGCTAGATTCACTTAACAACTGTGGCAAGAAAGATCGTAAAATGAAGCAAAACTCACTTAACAAATGTCTCGCTTAGCAACATAAATTTTGAGCTCAATTGTTGTAAGTCGAGGTCTACCTGTATTAGAATATTAGATGGAGATTGTCGAAACTCAGGGTCATAGAACTGTGAACGTCACCATCTTAATCTCACATATTTTACAACATTAGCCAGATGGGGAAGAAATGGAAGATAACCCGACATTTTAAAGAAGGAATATGATTAAAATGCTATAATACAATTGTTGTTTTTCTTGTTCACCTAGGTTATCCAGGTCAAGACTTTGACTGGGCAGATTATCTTAAGCAATGCGGAGCTGAGGCTGCTCCCCAAAGCTGTTTTCCTCTGGTAAGCATTCAAGAAAGTAATGTGAATGGTTTTATTTAATGATGCATATTTTATTCCTAAAGTCCATTAGCCACAGCACATACTAATAAAACCATGTATTAAAATCCTTGCTTTGTTCTTAGAAAGTGACTTCATAGTTTAGACTATGAAATCTAAACGCATACTTGTAGCAATTAATATTCACTGTGTTCTTCCAGAATTTATAGTGTAGCTTGTATAACAGTGTCCTTTCATGTCTTTGGCTACAAATGCTGCTGATATAGTAAAATTATGCAATTTAAGCTGCAAATTAGGATTTATGGTGATGGAATGCTCCTTTGTAAATAAAAAAATCTGCTTCTAGAGAGTTAACAAGGTTTAGCTAACAAAATTAGCTAACAATCTTCAATTGATATTGTCGAAATATTGTATTGAAATATAATATAGATTTACTACCACAACAACATAATAAAAAAGTAAAAAATACCAAAACCACCCTAGATATCTGGGTGATTCTGCAACCAATCATCATAATAATGTTTTTTTTAAAAGATTGGTCAATTGCTTAACATGAATTCTTTAGTTTAGCATCCAGCATTTTAGATTTAGGGATTTCTTTTTATTTGGAGAACCCAACAAGCTAGTGTAGGAATAAAAAAGGCTGTACATTTGTAAGTGTCTATTTATGAAGGGAAAATGGTATTTTCTTAATGCCTGAAACTTGTAGAAAGGCATCCTACATTGAGGGACAGCATTATCTTAAGGCAGGAGGTCTCATGATGGGAGGAGGAAAATGTGATTATAAATGAACATTACAGGCAATTGTTCACATTCAGATCTTGAGTAGATCAATACTTCTAGGTTGAAGTGGTAGAGTAGCACTTTTTCAGCTTTTTTAATATAACCAAGTCTTCCTTCAGCCATAAAGCAAGTTTCCAACTACATATATCTTTTTTGCCTTATTTAATTTTGTGTAATGCAAGGTCTGAGTTTGAAACCAAAGATCTTGTGCATTTTGTTCAAGATGTAAGTTATTACTTGGGTTGTTCAGTTGAAACCTCATGTGTTTCTAAAAGGTTTCACACTCACAAAGTATGAACCATCTGTTCTGGTGTCTTCCAAGTGTCCGTTTTACTGCTAAAATTATTTTGAACTATTTCTTCATTGGTATTTTAATGTGAGGCACTGAAAATACATAATAAACATGTATCTTGTGTTTTACTTGTGTTAGTTAAATTCTGAGCACGGTTTTAAGGAGAACATGAAACTTGAGGCTGTGAATTCAGAAAACCTAGAAGAAATATGTGTGGCTACTATTACAAAGGTGAAGGATTCCTATCTCTGGCTACAGCTGGAAAGTAAGTTGTCTTTCAGAGGAGAGAGAGAGGTTTTTAACTTGATTTGCCATTCCACAGGTCACATTTACATTTACAGAAGTATTTTGCCTGAGTGTCAAACAGCTAACTATTTTCCTTCAGGAAATGTTTTGAAATAGCTGCATTTAAACTGTATTTCTTTTTACTACTCCTGATAATTAAAAACCTTTAAAAAAGATACTTGTAGCCTGACAGAGCTAATTGACAAGATTAGAGACAATTAACACGTGAAGAATGTACCAGTTCATAAGAATTATTACAACTGGTTAGCCCTGTAAGATGGTGGTGATATATTGGTGGCAGTGATGACAATTGAGCTTACGAACATTATGATCATTATTATTATACAGGTTCTAAAATTGCAGTCCCTGAATTCATAGTAAGTGTGGAATCTATGAATATATTTCCAGTTGGTTGGTGTGAAACTAATGGATACCAGCTTAGACCTCCTCGCAGAGTAGTAGGTATGAATATTATTTATTTATTAGATGTTTTTATCCCTCCTTTATTATTTTATTACTTTATTACTTAAGGTGACAAGCATACATAATATTCCATCGTCCTCCTGTTTTCAAGTATCCTGTGAAGTGGGTTGGGCTGAGAGAGAGTGGCTGACCCAAAATCACCCAGTTAGCTTTCATAGCTAAGGCAAGACTAGAACTAATGGTCTCCTGATTTCTAGGCCAGCACTTGAACCACTGCAGCAAACTGGTGCATAACTGTGTTTTTCGACAAGTGGATATATTTTGAAGTATTTTTATGTGCTTTTGTTAAACATAATAAAAAGATACACACCTTGGGTTGCAATATATAAACATGTTTGTAAAGATCATAGGAGGCATAAAATTAGTGGTTTTAATTAATTCTAAGAATGCCTGACAACTAGTACCATGTTTCCTCGAAAATAAGACCTGGTTTTATATTTTTTGGACCCCAAAAGTAGGGCTTATTTTGGCTGCAACACGGGCAAGCTGAGAGACGTTGGGATGGATTGACACCTGATTTAATGGTGGCAGGCGATTCTGAGGCGCGGGGAATACCCCCATCGAAATCACCTGCTTCCATTAAATCTAGTGTTAATTTGTCCCACTATTCTCTCAGCTTGCCCGTGGCAGCAATGGGGCAGAAAATCACCTACCCTATCCCCCATGCCTCTGCTGGTGCCACCGCGCATCGGAATCACCTGCTTCCCCCCACGCCTCTGCTTGGAAGGCTGGGCCGGTGGTCACAAGCAGTGGGACTGGCTGCTGCCATATACTGTCTGCCCCCACATATTCTCTACCTCATGTGCTGGCCACACCCACTCACCCACCCCTGGCTGATGAAGATCTTAACTGGGGCTTGTTTTGGGGTAGAGCTTACATTACTATGCTAAAAAATGAGGCTAGGGCTTATTTTCTGGTTGGGTCTTATTTTCAGGGAAACACTGGGTATTTTGACAGCATGTGTTGGTGCACTTGCAAAACTGATGTCATGAAGTTGTGAAATATGCCTGTTTAATGAGGCTAGGGCTTATTTTCTGGTTGGGTCTTATTTTCAGGGAAATACTGTGGGTATTTTGACAGCATGTGTTGGTGCACTTGCAAAACTGATGTCATGAAGTTGTGAAATATGCCTGTTTATCAAATGAAAAGCTAATTCCTCCCCTTCACCACCCTGTCCTCTTGGCCATGCTACTGAATTTCTTGTGAGCTTCAAAGCCATCCCTACAAATAAGAAGTTTCATGTTCCAATTCATTGTTTTTTAAATTAAAAACTCCTGTTAAAACTCATCTGGGGCCTGAGACCCTACACTTGCTTTAGAGGATATTTGCTAAAATAAATGCATTATATGGAAGACTATAAATTCATATTTTTAGGAACTGAATTAGAGATGTGTCCATTTGTAAATCAAAAAGAATAAAATCATCATTTCCATATTGGTGTTTTGTTACTAGGTTACAATTCATTGTGATTATGTGATTATTATCATGTAAAGAGCTGCAGTTGCTTTGTGTCATCATAGGATATATTTTACAGTGTTTATATTAGATTAATAATCAGCATGTTTCATTTTGATTCACAGTGAGTAAGGAAAAGAAAATTGCAGTTGTTCAACCAGAGAAACAGTAAGCATTAAACTTAATGTTTATAATGAACAGTGATTTGATATTCAGAATATTAAATACAAGGACAGGTAAATAGAGCTGGGCATTTTGACACCCTTTTCAACAGTGCTTCTTTCTGTGACTTTTTGTATGTTTTTTCAATGTGGTACTTTTTATAATATATTTTAATTGATTTACATCTATTACCGCATGCTTTTCTAACCACATTGATGCCATTACAATGTCATGATGCAAACTCTGCCCTTTTATATATATAATAGGTGGAGTTTGCATCATGACACACCTATCACACATGCCTCCCTTCTCTCTCTCTCCTCCACCCCCAATGAATAGCTGGTTCTGAAAATTATGATTATTGGCTAGTCTAGAACTATAATACAATTTAAACAGGAATGCCCAAGCTTTATATGCAACTGTATAGTTAGTTTAAAGGAGAAATGTGTTGATTGTAATTATTTTTATTTTTAATTTAATTTTGTTTGGTACCCAGTGTCACTTGCTGAATTGGGCGATTATACAAATTGAATGAATGAATGAATGAATAAAAGAATGAATTTATTCACATGGCAAGAAGAGAATTATGACTACCTGTTTTTTAAAACTAATAGATTATTGGGGTTCATTCTCATAATGGGTGACTCTGGTTTCCTATTGCATCTGAATGAAATATTCAAAATTGAAAGTTATTATTTCTCCTTGCCTCAGTCAGAGTAGTTTTATTTTTCCCTTTCCCTTTCCTTCCCGTTTCCAGCACTTTCATCTCCAATTCTTTTCTTTTTCTTCTGTTTAAGTTTGAAATATGTGTCTGAGTAGAATGATTCACACGTGCAAATGAGAATATTTGCTATATGTAAATGGGGCTTAATGTTATGAGCAGGATACATTTATGGACAATTCATATTTGCTAAAATAAGTGCATTATATGCAAGACTTTAAATTAATATTTTTAGGAACTGAATTAGAGATGTGTCCATTTGTAAATCAAATGTTTAATGTTATGAACAGGATACATTTATGGGCAATTCATTTAATCGGTGGTTGAGAATGGAGATTGTCCTGAGCCTGCCCCTATTTTATTGTACATCTTCTGGGAAGAATACATTTTATATTTGTTTATTATATGTATTTATTTATTTAGAACATTTATATGGCTGCCCAAGTCACTCACAATGACACTGGGCAGTTACAAAAACCAATAAACCTCTCTAACCCAGAAACTAAGCATATGTGAATACATATATGCCCACACCTGTTTAACAAATTAATGATTAATCTCCAGGATTAGTTTTACTAGAGTTCCTGTCAATTTGGGGTGGAGTGGAGGAGCTCTTTTAAATATAGGACTGTCTTTAGGCAGAGCTTTGTCCTCCGAGCTTGCTGTTGGGCTCCCTGACGTTTCGTTACCAAACTAGGTTATATCTTCAACGGGGTTGTGAAGTGTTTTGTTCGTTTATGTAGGTACTGGGTGGTCAGTTGGTCTTGTAACTGATTGAATCACAAGACTGGTTGCTGTGAGGCAAGAAATTTAACTGGTGAGGGAGTAGTCGGTACTTTCATTGATTTGTTGGTTCGGATGGTCCACTTCCTTACTGGTTCGTACACTGGTTCTAAGTTAGTGTGTTTGTTGATGGACCCATTGATAGAATGCCAGGCTTCAATAAACTCATATGCCTGATCAGTTTTGGTATGGCCAATGACTTCAGCTTCATCCCAGTCAAACCGGTGTGGTTTGTTTTCGGCATGACGGGCGATCGGGGACTTTGGGTCATGTTGTTTGACAGCCAGCTGGTGTTCATGGATTCTGGTTTTTAACTGTTGTCCTGTCTGCCCAGGTAGAACTGGTTACAACTGTTGCAACTGACTCTGTATATTATGTTGGTGCTGTCTTCCTTCTATGTTCCGTCTTTGATCTTTCTAAGTTCCTGTCTGAGTGTGAATGTGGATTTGTGAGTTATAGGTATTCCTAGGGGTTGCAGTAGCCTGGCAGCCACTTCTGATGTGCCTTTGATGTATGGCAGGGTTGTCCTCCTTTTAGATGATAAATACGTTAAGTAATGTTCATTCCTCAGATCTTGGAGGTAATGGCACATTGGTTTCCATCTTTGTTCCCCCCCCCCTTTTCAGGGATTTAACACTTAGGACAGGGTAGGAGAATTGCTCAGTGTCCCTTATTCATAATGCATAATTATTCTTGAGACATAGCCATATTTCTGGTCATCTTACTTTCTGTTTACATTAAAAAATAATGAAATGTGCCTTTATTCTCAATATACCTTACATCATATTTGCTTTAAAAAACAATATGGTATAAAGCTCTGCAAAATTCAAATTTTAATCTTCCAT
>JANHFL010006648.1:0-20182 GCA_032468155.1 Oxyrhabdium leporinum | reverse complement strand
AGTAGACTCAGCCTTCTCCTGAGGTGGGTAAAATGAGGACCCAGATTGTTGGGGCAATATGCTGACTTTGTAAACCGCTTAGAGAGGGCTGTAAAGCAGTATGAAGCAGTATATAAGTCTAAGTGATATTGTTATTGCTATTGCTGTTATTGGATTATTTAACATTTCCAGTGGTTGAAATAACCAAGTGGGAAGAATGTAGCAGCAAACATCCAAATGTGTATTTCAAAGAGGACCAGTATTTAAAAGTTGATGAGCAAAACTGAAACCACCATCAACTGTCCATGGAAAAATTGTCTTTCACGAAACCAGTCCTTGGTGCCAAAATAGTTCGGGACCTCCACTGTACATATGTATAGGACCACCACTGTACATTATATATATATAATGTTACTTTATTTTCTGTTGATTCATTGATCTTTTGGATGTTTTAAGTAGGTGTTTGCATTCAGAAATTGTTTTATTTATTCCAGTTGTAACAAATGGTAAATACTGTTGTCCAAAGATCTACTTTAACCACCGATGCTTCTCAGGACCTTATCTTAACAAAGGGAGAATTGCAGAACTCCCACAGTCTGTAGGACCTGGGAATTGCGTCCTTGTTCTTAAAGAGGTAAGAGCATCTGCAATGCGCGGCTGTGTAACTTACTCTATAATACTCACTTAGGTATTATTTGGGGAAGAATGTTGGGATTTTGTCAGGAGAAGACAGGAACAGCAGTAAGATTGCCACAATCTGAGTCGGCCACTTACAGTAAAATAAAAACACCACATCACCAGAAGTTCGGATACAATCAACAATCATTTAGAAAAGCGAGATGTAATATTTAGAAGTTGTTCTGGGAATTGGGCTTCAATAATAAGGATAGCATATAGTGACTAAATGAAAATGAAAAAAAGAAAATTATTTATTACCTAATTCTATGAATTTTTCATAAGATTCTGTCTCCTGCCCTCCCCCCACCCTCCAGATTGCAAGTTTCATTTCAACATCCTGGCTGTTTTCCTCCATAAGTGAAGTTGCTATTATCATGCAAGCAGGCAGAGAGAAATAACATTTAAACAGAGGAAAGAACTGCCAAGGATAAACCTCCAAAACAATATATTTCAGGGCAAATATCTGGCTAAAAATATGTAGATCCTGGAATTTGTATCAGAAACGTAGACCAGTTTCAACTTCAGTTGGCTTGTTTACTGATATAAGATACTGTTCACACTGTGCTTTGTACTGTACCTATGTTATCTGGAGGGATATCCCACAATAATTGTGGAGAAAACTGCAAAATCAGCAGCAGGTTTTTGTAGAACCTTTCCTTGATCATCATGCTCACATTTTTATGAAAAAGGATCTTCTCATTCCGCTGCACCCATCTGTCTCTAGTTGGTTATTTTAAGCCTTCCCATGGCTTTTTATGGACTGTTCTTTGTTTATTGCACTATGAAGATGTAGATTTTTAAACTTTCAAGAGCTATGCCTGGAAAGTCATGCATGAATGAAATAGCAGCTCCACAGTATCCTTTAAAAAAAGAAAAGCTAGACTGGATCTCTTCCTATTCCACTCCTCTTATATCCAGAGTTGTTCCCTGTACTATATAAATAGTCCTTGAATTTTGATAGCAATTGGGACCATAATTTCTGTCGCTAAGCAACGTGGTCATAAAGCACAGGCATATTTCTCAGCAATGACAGTTCGTGGAATTCTGGTTGTTGTTGTTAGCTAATCCCACAGTCCTTGGGCGAGGCAACTTCCTGCCAAGTTTTTAGATTTTAGAACTAATTGTAAGGCTTTCACAGTGGTAGCAGTTTGGTTGAAGAATCCCCTCCTCCCATGAAATTAGATTGGGCCTATTGGTACCAATTTTATTTTATAACGACTGTAGTTAGAGATGTGGTGGCACAGTGGTTAGAATGCAGTATTGCAGGTTAATTCTGCCAACTGCCAGCAGTTTGATTTTTACTGGCTCAAAGTTGACTCAGCCTTCCATCTTTCTTGAGGTCAGTAAAATGGGGATCCAGATTGTTGGGGGCAATATGCTGATTCTGTAAACCGCTTAGAGAGGGCTGTAAAGCACTGTGAAGCGGTATATAAGTCTAGGTACTATTGCTATTGTTATTGTATAATACTTTATGATGAACTGCCAAGGTATAGTTTTAGATCAGGAGTGCAATATAACATATACATTATCAGACATTTTAAAGCTTCCCTCTACCCTAATCTTCTTGGAGACTAATACATGAGCATAGTGATCACCCAATGGCTTCTATGCCATGGTCCTACTTATTTTGCTTCTTTATACTTTGCTCCCATTCCTACTCCACCTTTATCTGTTTTTTCTCACCTGCACGATTCCCTTCCCCTTCATTTTTTTGTTGGGGGGGCGGGTTTGACAGACTCCAAGCTGCTTCCACTTCTCTGACTGACACCCAAAGTGGAAGGAAAAGCATTTCTTTCACTAACTAGCATCTAACCATGGGAAATAATACACCCCTGCACTTCTAGACTAATACGTGGTGGTTAGAACTGGCATAAAAAATAACTTTAAGCTGCTAGTATTTTTGTTTGTCCCTGTGAAATATGGTAGTTTCTATCATATTAAAAAGATGGGGGCGGGGGTAAGTTGTAATATAAGCACACTGGAATGCTTTGTTTTGGAAACGGTAAATGGAGTACAAATTTGCTACAAATAAATAAAAAGCTAAATGAAAAATAGATTTTATAGGGCTTATAATTAATTTTCTGTTTTCTAGAAATGTCTAAGTGGTGTATGGGTATTAGACATATATACCAGGGACTGAATTTTGTAGCAGCAAAAACTGCCTAAGGCAAAATAGCAAATTTGATGAGTCAGTAATTGGATCTGTTATGACAAATCTATAATCCTTTGAGAACATCCCAGATTTTTATAGCAGCCTTCGGGAATTTCAGCTACACATTAGATGTCATTGGTAAGGCTTCTTATTGGCAGCATTGTCAGATACTGGCTACTACTCAAGATTCAGCATTGCTACATAATTTTTATGATATTCAAACAGTCATGTTCAGTATTCAAGGTCGATATGTCAGTGGTCTTCTCAGTGTTTTCCTTGGTGGGAAGGTGTATATTTCTTTATTTAAATCCATCCTGACCAACCCCAGCAATGCTTTTTCCTTTTTTTTCATTCTGTAATAAGTGGCCTCTGCTGTTCCACTTTGTGTAATTTCTTCAAATTCCGTTTCATTAACTCATTCACAGCTTCTCCTCTGCCAGTTCCATAATCCTCCTGCTCAGTAAAATTATCTTCACAACCTTTTTCCATCTTGTCACCTGTCCTGCACCATATTTCACTGCCGTTACCATCATCCCCTTATTGCTTTTTTGATATATTGGGACTATTGCTACCATTATTACCAGGTAGCATTGTCAATCTTAGAATTGTAGTCTTAGATATCTGGAGGACAATTGTAGTCTTAGATATCTGGAGGACATTCGCGTGGAAGAAGCTTGTCTCCTCCAGACTCCATACTTTTTTATTTATCATTAAGAATTTATGTATATATATGGTGCATAGAAATAAAACATTCTAGATTAATTACAAGACCATTTGCTAGGAAACTATTTTATAGTAATTCCTGAATAAAATTGAGGAAAATTCATAAGAACGTTGTATTACACTGAGGGTGGAATAGTACTAGATTTTGGAATCTCTTTTTCAAATTATACACTGTTAAGTGCTTGGTTGAGAGCCAGTTTAGTACAGTAGTTAGGTACCGGGCTAGAAAGGGGGAGATTGCGAATTCTAGTCCCACCTTAGACATAAAATCACCTGGAAGACCATGGACCAGTCAATCTTTCTTAGCCCTAAGGAGGTAAGAGCAAACCCCTTCTAAAACCTTTCCTAGAAAATTGCACGAATTAATAATGTTTATTTTGCCTTTACTGTTACAAACTTGTTATGCTAAGTCACAATAATATATTAAAATAAATCTTACTGAGCACATTAATGCTACATCTATTTTTCTCTCTTTCTGAATTTAGGTCCTCTCTTTGTTGATCAACGCTGCTTATAAACCTAGCCGTGTTCTTAGAGAAATACAACTAGATGAAGAGCCTTCGTGGCATGGATATGGAGAGACTTTGAAAGCAAAGTAAAATACTCCATATATTTATATTTTTCTATTAGGGCTAAATTAGTTATACTGACAACAGTTTTGCATGGCACTTTCAGGACTTAATTGGCAGAAGCTTGAACTTTCCTGCATGAATGGAATTTTCTCCATTTGCTATTTGCCGCCGCTCCCCCCCCCCCGCCCAATCCTTAAAAATCAGAAGCTGCTAGGATAATGTATTTTATAGCTGCAGTAGAAATCCTAATTGTAGATAAAAGTCATCCTCATATTAGAAGTCATTCAAAGAGTTGAAAAGCCACATGAGATATCAGCACTATTTGGATTCAGGACTGTCTTTCTACCAGGGGAATAAAACCTGTGACAGAACAACTAGCCCCTTTCAGTCTCTCCACTCTGTAATTTAATTTAGGCTGGAGGAACAGGTTTTGGTTGGCGGCATGGGAGGTGGGAAAGGGAAAGCTGCTAGTCTCATCTTAGTATTTCCTAATTAAACCCTGTGTTTCGCTGATGGTGTTTTTACATGGAAATAACAAGCATACCAATTTAATAACCATCTTTGGGCTGCCTTAAGCAACTGATTTATTTATTCAGTCAAAGGTTAAGAGGCTTACTCAAGCAGAAAGAGAATGAGAAACTGGGTTATTGCAATTTCTTTTATTTGCTTTTGCTTTGAAAATGACTTGATAAAATAATATTGAGGCTATTCCAGAGCGCTTCTCACAATAATACCTGAAATAGAAAAGACCTCAGTAATTCAGAAACTACTGCTGTTTCAGCTCTGGCTGATAATGGGTTAGTCTCTTTTCCCTGTTGTTGGAATAATTGTTAGTAAACCAGTGCTGCCTTCAGATCCTTTGACGTTCCTTTCTTAGAGAAAGGCTGGAGGCTATAGTATTTGTAATAAACAAAAAAAGCAAGCATTTTTAACACAAGTATTGCTTTAATGTGCAAAAAAAGGAAAATAATATAAAAAGAACAAAAACAAATGGTAGCATATATAGGTAGTCCTCAGTTCACAATGGTAATCAGGAATCAGAAAGCATGATACCATGTGATCACATCACAGAGATAGTAATTCCAACAGTCCCTTTTCCTGTTGTTAAGTGAGAATTATTCATCAGTAAGTGAGGACCTCACATGACTGAGACTTGTGTCTTTCTGCCAGCTTCCAACAAGCAAAGTTGGTGGGAAAGCTTGTAGGGAGTTGCAAGTCATAGTTATGACAAGCCTTTCTTTAGCCAGCTATCAAGTAGGGTGATGCTCCCACACCCTCATATAATGTTTATTTTCTTTCATTGTTAGATACTGTACTTGTGTTTATTTCTGTGTTGCCCAAAGTCAGCATGGGATTGGACATCCTTATATATCTAAATGAATAAATAAATAATATTTGAAACCAAGAAATTTAACATATAGTAATATCCCATTTACTCAAGTTTCTTCCTCTCTTTATGTTTAGGACTGGCCTGACTCACATTTTAATCCATTGTTTCATATTTATTTAATAAGCTACAGTTCACTGGACTTGCACAGATATAGGCCATGATTTACAAATCAAAATACCATAAGCCATGGGCTGTAAGCCATAATATGGTAGACTTTGGTTTGTTTACTTATGAAGCCATCTCATGTTTATTTTCTGTGTTTTTTCTGTGTTTACTTTTGCCTTTCCTTATTAATGAAACCTTCCTTTGCTACAGATATAAAGGAAAGAGCTACCGAGCTACAGTGGAAGTCGTAAGAACAGCTGATCGAGTTGCAGACTTCTGCAGGCAGACCTGCATCAAACTGGAATGTTGTCCAAATCTCTTTGGCCCACAAATGGTGCTAGACAAATGTTCTGAGAACTGCTCTGTTCTAACAAAAACCAAATATAGTAAGTAATTGTATCATTAGGATTTATTTACTCCAAAACGTGTAGGCAGCTAGAAAGAGCTTTTTTTCAATAAATACACAATATCCCAATAGCTTTATTATGGTGGCTTTCAGTAAACAGGAACAAACTCTACAGTGGTGTAACTGGATTACAGCCACTGTGCTTGGATAACATACTGGCCCATGAATTAATGCTACTTAATCAATAATAAATGATGGATACCATTTATGATTCATGGTCTACTTCACTATGAAGTGCCCACATTTTTGGCTTCAGACATTACAGTATCTCAAATCAAATTATGACGACATTAAATTGAAAAAAATATATACATCCGAAGATAATCTTGGAGATCAGTTAGATAATTTCTTACTGAATGGAGAAATCCAGTATGATGCTGGGTTCACACAACAAGCTTAGCCAAAATCTAGCAAAACACATTATGGCTAAGTGCATATGTGAATCCAACCATTGTCACTCTAATTTCTGAAAGCTTTCTGTTTGTTTGTTTCAGTTTTTAGTAAAAAATAAAGTGCTACATTCACTTTCCTTAGCACCTAACATACTATTCTGTGTGATGCCCCCTCAAGATAACCCTTCTTTGTATCTCTTCTCTTTGATTACATCTCATGGTAGCTTAACTGTTGTGTTAAGAAACCTAAACCCTAATTCTTTTAGACCAGTTTGATTTGTAAATTGGAAGACAACCCATCCTGTTTTTTGTAAATACTCTGCTATTTTTCCTAAGGCATATCCCATCATTGCTACTACAGTAATGTAAAAGTTGCACGCAACCAAGATAAGCTATCTGTATAATAAGAGTACTTCTAAGGTCTTATCTTTTAAAGGACAAACAAATGATGAATTGTGTTTCATGATAGTGACTCTTTTTTCTTTTAACCTCCTGCAGCCCATTATTATGGAAAGCGGAGAAACAAAAGGATTGGCCGACCACCTAGTATCCACAGCAACATTGAGGCAAGCATGAAAAAAGCAAACAGGAAAAGAAAAAAACGGAAAAACTTCTTTGTTCATAAGAAGAAGCGATCTTCTACCTCTGTAGATAACACACCAGTGGGATCACCCCAAGTAGGCAACTAAGGGGGATGGATTTCATATGCAAGTCTACATATAGAGATTGTGGGATAAAGTGGTTGCTAATCCGTACTGAGTAGTTCTGTATTGTTTCTCAGGGAAGTGGAGATGAGGATGATCAGGATGAGATAGACGAGGAGTCTCTTACCGAAGACAGTACCTCTGAGCATCAGGAGGAACTGCTTGAGGAATCTGAAGTATCAGAGAAGAAATCACAATCATCTTCCCCAACACAGAGTGAGCAGTCTCATTTTGGGGCTCTAGACCGGGACAAACGGAAAAGAAAACTACGGACTTTTTCTTTCTCGGATGATGAAAATAAGCCACCTTCACCAAAGGTATATTTTGATTTTAAAACATGTAACAATCACCAAGCTTTTCAGCAACTCTAACACTCTCTCTCTCTCCTCTTTCTTTCTCTCTCTCTCTCCCTCCCTCCCTCTCCCTCCCTCCCTGTCTCTGTCTCTCTCAGAGAGAGAGAGATGTTTGCTGAATCTATCTACTGTGTAACTTAGCAAGCTTGGCACTATATTTCACTGCCTGTAAAACTTGCAAAATTTCCCTTAAATGTCTTTCTTCCTAAATTGGCACCACTGGAGAGATGGGGGTGATTTCAGCTCACTTGGTCAAGCTAACCTTTAAAAAAAAATCAGAGAAACCAATTTTCTTATTTTTTCCTTTCTCCAGGAATCAAATCTACGCTTAAAGATGGATGATTGACCTTTATTTCTTTAACTAGGAAAATTTTAGTAATTGTTTGCAATTTAAAGTACATAAAATGCACCTTTCTGGTCTATATGCTAGTCCTTGTTATGTATGAATGTAATAACCTTTATTAACAATTTTGTACCTCTTAATTTCCATGTGCATTCAAGTAATGTATGTGTGTATTTATGCGTGTGTGTGAATTTGACATTTTCTTCCAATAGTGGGAATAAAACAAAACTTCTTCAGTAGGTCTTTACCATGATCTCAGAACACAGAAGGGTAGTCAAGGAAATAATAGAAAATACAATTCTGCTTTATTAAAAATAATCAGAAATGTAAGTATCTTTGCTGCAGAAGATGCTGTATTAAGTCTGTAGAATTCTGTTCATTATGAAACATTTTTATCCTTATCTCTGAGAATTCTAGGTCACTTATTTCTGATCAAAATTGAAGGTATATATTTGAAGGATTTTTAAATTATAATTAATTGTAATGTGTGTAAATTGTAGTTATAATATACCATTATAGTATATAGTTAATGAAATATCATGATCTGCTTTAGGATATCACACAGGAGCAAGTAAAATGTAGAAAAATGTATACTGTATAGTGATCTGACTGAAATAAAATTCAGGTTCAGACCATACATTAGAATCACAATCTCAGTCTTGATTATCCCTTTAAATAACATAAATCAGATATTGCCTATACTGAGATTACCTACATTTATGACTATTTAAATGGTTATACGCCTAATTCTCAAAGATGCATGAAAAATGAATGTGATCAAATTAAATCCAAAATACTTAGTCAAATACAAAAAACTCCCAGTGATGATTGGATATTGCATCTATACTGCAATACAACAGGAATGACAACAATAACAGTAGAAGTTTGCAATTGCATTGCACACTTTTTTTTAAACTTTCAGTTCAGTTTGAGGTCTTTTGTTTCTAGAAGGCTGACAGCCATGAATCGTTGCTGTACTAAACTCAGAAACTTACATTGCCCAGTCTCTGTTGTATACACCTCGGGGCCACTGTTTTATGTTAGAGTTTAGATTAGAGCAATCTGATTATTTATATGGCTATTTCAAGTGTCTCTTTGTCATCCTTTTTTCGTTTACTAATCCTTTTGGCAGGGTTCTTTGTACAGAATTCTGTCTTTTTTTACTTTAAGGAATTGCAAAACTGGGATAACTTGCTGAACTGCAGGTAGACCTCGATTTACAACAGTTCATTTAGTGCTTGTTCAAAGATACAACGGCACTGAATAAAGTGACTTATGACCGTTTTTCACACTTACAGTCATTGCAGTATCCCCATGGTCATTTGATCAAAATTCAGACACTTGGCAACCGACACATATTTATGACGGTTGGAGTTTCCTGGGGTCACGTGATCATCTTTTGTGACCTTTTGACATTGCAAAGTGAATGGGGAAGCCAGATTCACTTAACAACTGCATTACTAATTTAACAACTGCAGTAATTCACTTAATAACTGTAGCAAAAAAAGTCGTAAAATTGGCAAAATTCAATTAAGAACTGTCTCGCTTAGCAACAAAAATTTTGAGTTCAATTGTGATCATAAATCGAGGTCTACCTGTACTATATATTCTGCATTCAAGTTCACTGTCATGTTTTCAGGATAGTGCATATGTTATGCCTCAACAATAGGACTTCTTTTTACCCTCAGAGTACTGGATCAGTGGCTCTTCTAACTCATATAGAACATTTTTATGTTCTGGAAAAGATATCTCTAAGGAAGAAAAAGTCATTTTTTTGTGTTTATGTCTTGTGGCATAGGAAATAAAGATAGAAGTTGATGAAAAATTACAGCTGGACAGCAATCCTCTGGAATGGAGTGTATCAGATGTTGTACGGTTCCTTAAATCTACAGATTGTGCACCATTAGCTAGAATATTTCTGGATCAGGTATGTCTTATTATTGACCATGGATAATTGACTGCATGAAACCATTATGTCAACTAAAATAACATTTATATATACACATATGCATATGTATAAATTATTGGGAACATTTTAATGGGAAGCTAAGATTCCTCAGATTTTCTTTGGACTAAGTGAGACCATTTACCATACTTTTAACTTTATCATTAGGCCTTTACTTTAATGTCGGTATGTATGAGTTTATTTAATTTAAATTAATGTATTTATATTGCTGTCTATCTCACAGGATTCTTACAATACAATGGGTAGAATACACATAATACAAAAACATAAACACTTTTAAAAAAACAATTTCTCTGAGATGAGATCTTTTCTACATGTTACTTTCTTTGAACTCCATGAGAAAGTAAATGTCTGACTCCTGAAAAATATTACCATGTTTTGGGGTCAATTTATAGTGAGCAGAGACAGTATTTCTTAGTTTGGAAGCTACTGGCGCATGTGAGCGCTAATAGGTAATGTTTTAACTCAGGATTACATGAAAAATCCTGCTATGCTGCTTCATTGTGGTGGTTAGGGGTGTATATGGAAAGGATGAGCAAAGGATGCTGGGAATATATGTCAAGTGTATGTAATCTCAGCAACATCACTTAAGGCATGAAAATCATCGTAGCTGCCAGTTAAAGCAGGCAGGAACCTCTATTGGACAGCAGTGCTATGGAATGATATTAGGAGTCAGGTAATAATTTTAATGATAACATCAAAAGCATTTTATACTGTGCAGGAAAAGGCAATGGTAAACCGCTCCTGTATTTCACCAAGAAAAACACACGGATAGATAAGATAAAGTATTTGATACAGTGCCAGATGATGGACTCCTCAGATCAGTGGCAGGCAACATATTATTGAGAAAAAGTTGAGAATCTTTCTGAGTGCAAATGGTATTTATGAAGTGACTAGACCAGTGTTTCTCAACCTTGGCATCTTTAACATATGTGGACTTCAATTCCCAGAATTACCCAGCATGTTAGCTAGGGAATTCTGGGAATTAAAGTCCACACATCTTAAAGGTGCCAAGGTTGAGATACACTGGACTAGACTAAAGCCTCCCATTTAATTTGAAAATATGGAAAGAAATTTATATTCATAATAATAGGGAATGCATTGGAATGTTATTTATCAATTTCTGAAATGGTCTTGTACATGTAGTTCTTGTTTAATATCTACATTTGGGATTGAGAAGTCAGCCATTAAAGTATTATTAGAGTATGGCATTGTTACATTAGCTAGGAGTCTACAATGCTATTGCAGAGTAGTAGTTTGGCTGCCTGTTTACCAGCTCTGTCAGATACGCACTTGCGCGCTTCCCATGGTGTGCCATAAGAGGGTGAGCTAGCTTTGCACCAGAGAAAGACGAGTGGCTCTTCCTGCAGCAGCATCTTAAGCTCCCTCTCCGAAACCACCTCGTAAAGAGGCGTCACAACCAGGAAGGTTCAGAGCTGGCAGGAATTTGACTGCCTGCACAGAGGACTAACTTGTCTCCCCACGGAAATGGTAGCATTTATCTACTTGCATAGAACATGCTTTCAAACTGTAAGGTGGGCAAAAGCTGAGGCAAGTAATGAGAGCTAATTCCGCCACGCAGTGCTAGGACTAGAACCGCTGGAGCAGAGACCATCTCCAGCATCATTAAGCCACTGAATCACCATGCCTCATAGTCATTAAGTGAAGCAATCAGTAAGTAAAATCATGACTGCTTATGATCTTACTTTCAAAGGTCATAAAAACAAGGATTGATCATAAAATTATTTTTCATCATTGTCATAATGGAGAACAGTCACTAAACGAGAATTGGCTATATTCTAAAAAGAAAAAGACTCTTATCTGATAGAGCATTGTATTTCCATATGGTTTGAATTTAACAGGTGAAGGATTGAATTAATTTTATATTGATATCATATCCTTCTTTCTTTCTTTTTATTCCTCTTCTTACCAAAGTATTATTTGTTTATACAGGTAATCTCTGAGTAACGAACGTTCCCTTAGCAAATGTTCGAAGTTACACAATAAGGACCCCCTAGCGTTTACGAACAAGTCCAGAAATTATGAATGTTGCAGCACCACGAGTTGTTCGCCTTTACGAACGACCGCAGAGGCTCTGCAACATTTGCCCTGCCTATTCACCTCCTGCCGGGTCTTTACAGGCACTCCGCCTGTGGCGACTCACTTACCTTGAGAAGATTTCCTCTCTGTCACGGTTTCTTTGCTTGCTTCATTGCTTCAGGCTTTCAATGCATTCGCAGAGAACAGAGATCTAACATACCATGAGATCATGTGAGATCACCAGCGCGAGATCTCATGCTACTGATTTCGCGTGATCTTGCACTTTAGGCCTCTATTCTCTGTGAATTGAGGCTTGGACGATTGCAAATGGAGGGAAGGCTTCAGGCCTTCCCTCCACTTGCTCTTTTCTTGCTAAAAGCTTGCAGGAAGATTGTGTCCCTGTAGGCTTTGGCAGTCTTTTGCAAAAAGCCTTTGTCGGCACCAGTGGAGCTTGGGAGGGGCAAGTGTGTCTCTCGAAAGCTCTGTTCCTGCCAGCAAAGGCTTTTTGCAAAAAGCTACTGAAGTCTAGAGGGACACAATCCTCAAGCGGTTTGGCAGGGAGAAAGGCCTGGAAGGGTGCGTGCGGCCCTCCACGCCTTGCATTTCATCACCGAATACTTCATCGAGTGCTTTGCCGATGACAAAGGAGGGAGCAGGCAAAGAAACAGAGAGGCTGGAGAGGAGACAGATCTTCATAAGGTAAGTGACCCAGCACAGCAGGATGCGGGAAGAGCAATTGTGGGAACTCCAGGGGAGGAAGAATGAGGTATCTCAGTGGGTTGGAGGCGGCCTTTGGTGGTCTGAAGCAGGTGGCCTGTTCCATCACTAGGCCACCCATGGTCTTCCCCACCCTGAGATACCTCATGTGCATTTAACGAGCTGCACATTTGATTAGCGAATGCGTGGGCAAAAGAAGAGTGTGATCATGTTCAAATTACGCAATTCACTCCTACGAATGCTCAGGTTAGGAATGGAATGGGCAGGCTCCATTACATTTATAACTCAAGCACTATCTGTAATGCATTAATGAAATGTTTAAATGATTTGGGGGGGAAACCACACATTTATTTTAATGCTAACTGCTATTTCTTCCTTTTCCTTTGATAGGAAATAGATGGGCAGGCACTTCTCTTGCTCACTCTTCCCACAGTTCAGGAGTGCATGGACTTGAAACTTGGCCCAGCCATTAAACTTTGCCATCACATTGAAAGGGTTAAATTTGCCTTCTACCAGCAGTTTGCCAACTAAAACAGGAGGAAGAAGATAAGCTGAACCTGGAACTTTGAAGCACAAGTGCAGTAACCTGCTTTTCCTTCAGCAGGAAGAACCAAGAAGGCTTAGATGGAAACTGCTTATGAACTGGCTTTACAGTTTTGCACTTTGAGTGGGGAAAATACTTGGAGCAAAATATTAATGCAATCTTAACTATCTTTGCAGCTGTCTTTTGGCTTAAAAAAGTAGTACTTACTCATTCTGTACATCAGGGCTTTTTTATGAATAAAAGATTATTTAAATATCTTTTACGAGGAGAAAAAAATCCTCCAGTTGTGGTATGGACAGAAAGAATTTACAGCATGTGGAAAGGAATGCAGAAGATGAGCATCTCTTTGCTGCTTGCTGAATGACCGTCCTTTTTTTTTCAGTCTTGAAAATAATTTAAATAAGTAGACTAGCTGTTTGCCAAGATATGTGGTGTGGCCAAAAGCTTAAAAGTGAAACTGCAGCTTCTTTCTGATCTTTAGTTTAGAGCCTGCTCTCTACCTCTAAAACCAAAAAAGGCTACAAGGCAAGTAAAAGAATGATCCAGCTACTGACTTTTCTGTATTTAAATTATGGATGCCCCTCTTTTTCTACTGTCCTGACAGAATCATAGCCTTTAGCAGCTACCTGGTAGTCACAGACTGAAGAAGTAGCATTCTTTATTAGGGAGAAATACTGATAGTGGAGATTGTGCCTATCATGTTGCAGATAAAAGTAGAGAGGGAAAACTTAGACATTGTGGATATTAAAATGTGCTATGGGTAAGCTAAAGTTGCACAGAAATATTGCCACACACCAGAAATATTTTTAGAAAATATGTAACTGTTAAGGGAAAATTACACGGTCTTCCCTTACTCCTATTTGCTTAAAAAAATGAACTTGCATCCTTAGAAGAATGAATTGAAATGCAGAGCTCCTTCCAGTTCTCTAATAACTAAATTTCTCCACTTAATTGTTATAGTTTTGTAAATGCACCCACAGAACTTGATTTTCTTAAAATATATACAGAAGAAAAATTGGCATAGTTTGCATGCCATATATACACATTAGGAGATGGAATTTGGTTTGCTTAACGTATAGAAAACTCACTGAGTTCATCAGTTTAGTTTGCTGATCTAATACAAAGAGCTACTACCCACAACTACAGGAACAAGCTGATGCTTTAACATGTTTTGAATGGAAAATTAGGTTTTATGGAAGCTAGAAGACCAGAGTAGTTTCTGCATTTCTACCATTACATACATAAATTGTGGCTTCAGACATTGAGCATTTATTATTCACAAGTTAGATCAAAGCATTGGTGACTTGCTGGAGTCATGTTACAGGGCATATTGAATACTTTTAGGAAGAGACAGAATGTGGTATCTTGCAAGAAATTTCTTCATAAGTTATTTAGCTATATGGGATCCTAAAGTAGAGACAGAATGATTTCATGCTTCAGGTTTCAAAGTAGGTTTAATACATGAAATGTTATGTAACTGAACATGTGGGCCAAGTTTGCAATTAGATTTGTATATTGAAATTAGTGCTATTCAGATGCTCCATTATTTATAAGAACATGCATGTGTGTGAAAGTATAAATGCCTGTTTGGCATCAGAAAGAATATTGGGGGTTTTTTTGTACAAATAAATATCAGGCTCAATGTAATTCTTGTTTTATTTAATTAGCTCCAATTGGAATACGTTCACATGTTAAAACTTGTATGTCTTAAGATTTTCAGGGTTTTTCAAGTAAAGCTTTCATATGCCATATATTGTTGTGAGTAATATTTTGAATGCCAGTGATGCTGGCTTATTTAGGTTATATTTATAGGCTGACATTCCAGTCTTGTTCTATCATTTTGGTCTTGGTATAACCATTAAGGATTTTCCAAAAAAAAAATGCTTTTCATTACTTGTTACTTTGAATGAGTCATTTCTATGCAACATGTGAGAAACGGATATATTTCATTTCTTGAGGCCAATTCAAGCATGTCTTGTAGATTGAAGTTTAAAAGGTTTAACACAATCTGTAAAATATTCAATATATAGTTCTGAAATATTATCTGGGTTTAGTAAAATGTAATTTAATCTATAAATCATTCATCTCTTTCCTGTTATTGCCCTGATGAGTCAGCCAGTCTTACCTGCTTTGCTACTGATATGACATTCAAAGCCTGTTGGAATATTAAAATTGATTTAAGGAAAGTCTGCAAAGTTAGATAACATTATATATTTTTACAAGGCCAGTGACATTCCAGCTAGGAAAAATTAAGTTGGTTTCAAGGTTTGCATTAATATTTACCTAAAGTAGAGAGAGTGGAAAGGTAAACATAGTTTTCAGATCTCTGGTGCTAATTGCTGTAGAAAAAGCATACTAAAAATTAATAGAAACTGGCAGCAAACTAGATTTTCTCATGATTGGTGTCTTGAGGAAACACTTTAAAATTTGGGGAGATAGAAAAAAACCCAACATTTAGCCTATTCTGAAAACACGCTACTTTTTTGAAGTTGACTAAATATTCTTTCTGTAATTTTACTCTGTGTAGTTGCCATTTTTATGATTCTAAAGATTTCGGAAAAGAAAGCAATCCAATATTTCATATGTAGTTACTGAATCGAGCACACAATTTTCCAAGATACAAAGATTTTTATTTTTTATTTTTGGTATTACCGGCCAAACTTTATCAGTTAAGAAGAGTTGAATAAAAGGTCTTTCCAAAAGGTGTTTGCCAAAATGTAAAGTCTAAAGCCAGGATATCAGCCATTTTGTTTCTTTCTGTAAATACTGTAACACTGTATGAGTTCACTCAAGATATACTGCCAAATGTTTTAGCAGATATAAAATTCAACATTTTAAATGAAGGTCTTTAAAAGCCATTTTTGGCTTTGCCTAACGTAGTTGTCTGCTGTGAAAATTTTTAGAATACCCAATAGTTGCTAAGCACAAAGAAACTGACATTGCCTGGAAACCTCACTGGTGTAAATTTCACTATATTCCAGGTGCTTATGTTGGTATTAAAGTTTCCCCAAAATATCCATAAATGACCTTTATATTTGAAGGCAGCCTTAATGGTAAGAGGTCAGAATGGATTTTGAAAGGATAAAACTAGTTTAAAAACTATGTTATATCTAATTCAGTGGTATTTGTTGCATGTGCAGCAATCTAACCCCCTTCCTTGACTTGGATTTATAACAAATGGATTGTATACTGAAGGCCATGAATGTGAATTCTTTTTTTATATCATGTTTAAAAATTATCAGCACTGGGGAAGCACCAGCACAGTGTTTACTCCTCATAAGTACTTGCTTATTAGAAATATGTTCAATTTATATTCTTTTAAGCAATTCTTTTTAAAAAAACCTAAAAACCAAATTCCATGCAGGAAAGCAATTTGTTTTCCTTCAGTTAATAAATTCAAAGTTCCACTATTTGTCCTGTGCAAGGCTAGAATCTGGAATCCCTAGACATTTGGAACTTCACAAAAATAGGATTGATCTAAAATAATGATTTTTGGGAATGAAAAATGTATCCCTTTGTTTGCCCTACGGAGCCTTATATACCTTATATTACTGAAGGTTTGTATTCATCAGCTTCCCCGGCTGCTATTTTAATTTTCACCCATTGTGCACACATCTTCTCTTCTGTTCTGACTGTTCCCTTAATGTTCATAGACAATCAAAACCTCTTGAAAGAGCCTCTAAGGCAGGTACTGCCAGCATATTTCTTAGTTGTAATAGCTCATTGGACATGCACTTTTCTGCTTTGCTCTAAAAAAAAATTACAGATGTATATTGTGTTGTCTTTTCTGCTTGCTGTATTTTTACTTTAATTAATATATATGTGTGTGCGTGTGTGTGAACTGAGGGTAAAATTTTGAAAGTAGAAGATATGCACATAAAATGTCTACTGAAGCACCTTCTTTGTTGCCTAGGTGCATCAGGTAAAGGATTTTAAAATATTTTAGATTATTTGACTTGTTCTGTAAATGAATGTATATAATTTTGTGGTACTTCATGACCGTTTTAAGTGGTTGTAAGAAAATTAAAAATACTTAAATTGGTGCCAGTTTCCTTTGATATTGTTACCTGCTTGGAGTCTTTCATTAGTAAAGAAAAAGTAGACTTGAAAATTCATAACAGTATATGTGAATTTCCAAATATTTTTGTTTTCAAAATCCTGGAGCTAATTGGCTATTGTTACCTTAACAATTTTCTAGAAAACATTCTATTCTGGATACTTCAACTGTATTTTTATTTTATACATCTCCAGCTGAAAAATGCTCACACATTGAAAAAAACTTATACATGTTTTCCAGTATCCAAAAATAATATAAAATTAAAATATTCCAATTCGAGGCACCTTCTCTTTTTTTCTCCCTCAGTTTTTAATCTGGCTATATTTTATAGCCCACTAATGTTACAAACAAGTAAGATAAGTCCTTTGTCACATTAAAGTTTAAGCACTTAGAAATAATTAGATGCAGTATCATTTTTCCCATCAGCTAACACAGAATGAGAAATGCTGTTGTATTAAAACACTGGAAATTCAAACTGCCACCTGATATTAGTATTTTCCCTATTGTTTTATCCCAGAAGAAACTGAAACTTAAAAATATATGGGGGCAACTCAGGTTTCAGAGTTAAGAGATTGTTATGTTGTCCAGTACTGCTTTTGAAAGCATTTAAAATGAAAAATGTCTTTCATTGTAACTAAACTAATTGATGTTCCACAAAGGCATATATATGTTAGCCACCATAACACAGCAGCTCTATAGGATAGTCCACACATCAGTGCTAAATTAGTATTTATTTAAGCTAATCGGAAAATTGCATTTACTGAAGATAACGCTGTGAGTGAAAGCAAGTGAAATAGAATTCCATATTAGAACTCCTGCCCTAAAAAAGGGAAGGAGGGATATCTGAACCTTTTCAACTCTGCTTAAGCATTCCCCTATTATATTAGTGTGTGTCTGTGTAAATGAGTAGAGCTGGAAGGGACTTTGGAGGTCTTCAAGTCCAGCCCCCTGCTTAAGCAGGAGAACTACACCATCTCAGACAAGCGACTGTCCAGTCTCTTCTTTAAAACCTCCACTGATGGAATGTCCATGATGCCTGAAGGCAAGGTGTGTGTATATATATATATATATGCACAAATATACTTTGTAATATGCTAACATTTGCTTGAAAGCCACTTTGGTGTAGTTTAAGCCACCAGGTAGGAAACAAGATGGTAATGAGTTCTAATCCCATCTTGGCACAAAGCCAGCTGGGTGACCTTGAGAGAAAGGACAGTCACTTTCTCTCAGCCCTAGAAAGGAGAGAATGGAAAACCACTTATGAAAAACCTTGCCAAGAAAACTGCAAGGACTTGTCCGGGTAATCTTCGAAAATTGGACACTATTGAACGAAAGGGAAAAAAACCCCACATTAGCTCCTTAACGTAAAAGCCCATCCCTGATATCTGAGTTATTGCATTTGCATTCGTCTTGGTACCTAGAACTTACGAAAGCAAACGTATCACCTTAGATTTGACTGCAAAATATGCAGAATATATTGGGTCTTCAGAAAAGACACGTATAGTTTCCACGGTTAATCATACAATATATACGTGTCCATATAGACAAAGCCGTTCGTAATATATACCTGAAATCGCTGCCCTAAAAAAAGACCGAAATAAAAATCGAGCTTCTAATTCTTCTTAGGCGGAATTGCATTCATAGTATTAAACACCCATAGCGGTAATTAAGTTCCGTTTTGCATCCTCGCGCTCCGCCTTCTCTCCACCGGTTTTTGAACCCGCGTCCTCAAAAGAAAACCCCAAAGAGCTGCCCGGGCGTGCCGGAGCTCAGCCGCTTAGCGCCGTCTGTCTTTTCGCCGGTCACAGAAGCCCTAAGCCAAAGGAAGGTTTGCTCGGAGGAAAACCAGCTAGGAACCGAAGGCACGCAAGCACAGAAGCAGGGCCACCGCCGAAGCCCGGCTCTTCTCCTGCACCAAGCACGGACACCCCTTAAACTCCGCATTCAACGAAGCGCGCAGCACCGCAGACGCTTTAACCTCCGCAGCTCCGACCGCCCTCCTCAGCTAGCCAGGCGAAAAGGCGCGCTCGGGGGCAGGCTTCTCCCCGTATCCACGCCCCCAAAACCGCCCAACGAGCCAATCCCGACCGGGATATGTCACGTGGCGGCGGTGCCGTGACGCGCGGGGAACTCCTCCTCCCCTGCCCCCGCCCTTCAGCCCGCCCTCCTGCCCAGGAAGTGCCGCGGAGCATATGAGCGCGCCTGGCTTTTACGTCTCGCTTCCCAGCCGCCGCGCGCGCACCTGCCGCGCGCCGCGCCGAGTGGGCCATGGGGGGCTCCCTTGCCCCCAACGGCTCCGTGGCTGTCACGCCCAAGCTGGACCCTCGGCGGAGCGGTGGCGCTTCGTCCTCCGCCTCCACGGTGAGGTCCGGGCCGGACTACCGCGGCTGCAAGAACGGGGCGCTGATGGGCAGCTTCGGCATCTTCCTGCAGGGGCTCCTGGGGGTTGTGGCCTTCAGCCTCCTCCTGCGTGAGTGCTCCGTCCGGCCCCGTCTCTCTCTCTCTCTCTCTCTCTCTCCCCACTGTTGCCGGAGTCGCTGCCTCTGGCGGGCCGCCGCCTCCCTGCTCCGCTTCAGTTGGCGCTCCAACCTTCGCCTCCCTGGGGCCTCTTCCCCGCTTTCTGGTTCTGCTTGCAGCCTCCCTCCGCTGCCCGCTGCCCACCTCTGCCCTGCTCCCTTAGTGAGGTCGCGACCCGGCCAAGCTCGCTGCCCTCTTCTTGGCGCCCCTGTCCCGGGCTTCATTCCTCGTTCTGGAGCGCCCGGCCCTAAGAGGATAGGCCGGCTTTCCGGTGTTTTTTTCTCTGTGCCGAGCTGGGGCCCTGCGGGGCTTTGTTCGGCTCTGCGCGTCCCGCTCCTCTTCTCTGTTCCGGAAAAGGCTCGGTCATGCTTTCCACGCCAGTAGCCTGGCGGCTGGCAATACTGTATTATGAAGAACTAAGTGTGCTTTGGAAGGGAGCTCTTCCTCTAATTCCTGGGACACCTACTTGTACTAGTGGGCTCGAGATGTAGAACTGTAGATGTAGATATAGGTACTTTCCGGGTGGGGGGGGGGGGCAAGGTAC
>JANHFL010006647.1:86507-96860 GCA_032468155.1 Oxyrhabdium leporinum | reverse complement strand
GGGAGTAGGGGAAGGTTAAAACAACTTTGGACAAAGTTGGTCAATTAGGCTACATATCTAGGCTACAAAATTGCAAGCAGGCAGTAAGTAGTAAGAAATACAGATAATCATCAAATTACAACCATTGGTTTAGTGACCATTTAAAGTTACAATGTCACTGAAAAGTGACTTATGACCATCTTTCATACTTACGGCCATTGTAGCATTCCCCAGGGTCACATGATCAGAATTCAGTCTCTTGGCAACTGGCATGTATATATGACAGTTGCACTGTCCCGGGGTCATCTGATCACCATTTGTAACCTTGCCAGCCATCTTCCAAAAAGCAAATCAATTGGGGAAGCCAGATTTGTTTAATAACCGCACGAATCACTTAACAACTGCAGTGATTCACTTAACTGTGGTAAAAAAGGCTGTAAAATGAGGCACAATTCATTTAACAACTGCCTTGATTAACAATGAAACTTTTGGGCAACTTTTGTAAGTTGACAATTATATATATAGTGTTTTCTGCATGGCTGTGTGGCCATCTAGCTGCTGTCTGGATTTTTGCAGCTCAGATCTAGTGGCCTTAGTATTGTTGGCTGGGGAATTCTGGGAGTTGAAGTTCACATGTCTTAAAGCTGCCAAAGTTGAGAAAGATTGGTTTACTTTATGAAGATTGGCATTGTGACTTGTTCACTTTCCCCCTTTCTGGTTTGCATAATGTATATTATGTGATCGGGTACCTTTATAATTTGGCAACCAAATTATACTGGTGGCATCATGGAAACAACCCCCAGAAAGAAGCAACTCCATGCATTGAGGGTAAACTGAAATGAAAAACTTAGCTGGGAAATCAGCTGGGAAATTTTGCTTCTGCTGTACAGTTTTGTACTGAGGAAGAATTGTCAAACATACCATTTGCAGCTGAGAGAAAAATAGGATTTCCCCCCCCCCATATTTAATTATTCTCAGAACCCACCTACCCCCAAATATCAGTAAGTATGTCTATGGATATTCTCAGTTATCCAGGTCATGGTTATTATCTCAAGAGGCAAGTGGACTTTCTGGTTTTTCTTTGAAGACGTTTCGTTTCTCATCCAATATTCAGTACAATGCACGTGCAGATCTATACATTGGGGAAACAAAATAACCATTTCATAAACGCATAGCACAATATAGGAGAACAAAATCTTAAGGCAAGGTTCAGCAATCCATCTGCATTTAAAAGACAAAGGCCGCTCTTTTGAAGACAGCAAAGTCCACATTTTGGACAGAGAGGACCGCTGGTTTGAAAGAGGGGCCAAAGAGGCCATCTGTGTCAAAATTGAACAGCCCTCTCTCAAACAGAGGGGGGGGGGAATATGACATTATCTATCTCAAGTCTACAACGCAGTCCTTTCAACAGTTCCAAGAAGGCTCCGCACCCATTTGCACCACTCAGGTGACCCTGAGGAGACAGATAAACCTCCAGATGGCCCCAAGGACTCTCTAAACGAATGCAAATGACCAGCTGTGTGCAAGGAGTATAAATCCTTCCCTTCCCCACCTTCCAGTCAGAGCTGAAGAAGCTTCTTGGATGAGAAGCTAAACATCTTCAAAGAAAAACAAGAAAGAAAGTCCAGTTGCCTCTTGAAAAAGCACCTTTGGGACATCAATAAGTATGGCACAGCCCAAGCACGTTGCTGCTTATTGCTGATGCAGTTAATTCTATAACTATCTGTAAGCTACTTTAAGTTATTCTGGGGGCTTTGGGATTTTTAGCATTTTATTTTCTATGAATGCCTCCAGAGTTTTCTTGAGGACCACGGGAGTTTTAGGAATGCAGATTATGTTTGTAGCAAACATTTTGTTATAAAGCAGAGGACTTATCATTCATGGGTTTAATTTAAACTTATTTTATAAATGAAATTAAGTGTAGGCAGACTGGTGGACCTCGACCAGTAGATGGCAAGGACAACATTAGACGTAATGATCTGGCTGTGGATGATGGGACTTGTAAATATCTCGCACGTTTGGAGGGGACTAGTTGCGAAAGGCTGTTCTACATCAATAGATGTCTTTTAAGCTGTTCCTAACTACTTGTATTTTTTTTTAACGTGAGAATATGCCTGTCTACGTTCATGATATACAGGTGGTCCTCGACTTACAGTAGTTCACTTAGTGACCATTTGAAGTTGCAATGGCACTGAAAAAAGTGAGTTACGACAGTTTTTCATACTTACGACCATAGTGGCATCCCCATAATCATATGATCAAAATGTAGACATTTGGCAACTGGTTCGTACTTATGACTGTTGCTGTGTCCCAGGATCACGTGATCTTCTTTTACGACCTTCATGTTACTAACTTAACAACTGTTGTAATTCACTTAATAACTGTGGCGAGAAAGGTCATAAAATGGGGCAAAACTCACTTAACAAATGTCTCTCTTAGCAACAGAAATGTTGGGTTCTATTGTGGTTATAAATCGAAGACTGCCTATACAGTTAATCCTCAATTTACAACCACAACTGGGACCGGAAAACTTAATGTTAAGTGGTATGGTTGTTAAGTGAGGCATCACATGACTGCACCTGATTTTATGACCTTTTCGTCACAGTTATTAAGCAAGGCAACACATGACATGACCCTGCCATTTTCCCCATTGACTTTGCTTGTCAGCAGGGAAGATCTCAAATGGCAAAATAGCAACCCTGTGGCTCCGGGATTCTTCAAATATAAATGCGAGATGGTTACCAAGAGCCCAGATTGCAATCAAGTGACCACAAGAAAGCTGTGATGATCATAAGTGTGAAGATGGGCCATAAGTCATTTTTTTCTGCACTGTCACAACTTAGTTTGAACAATTATTAAACAAATGGTCGTAAGCTGAGGATTACCTGTATATTACCAGGCAGAGCTGTGGTGGCACAGTGCTTAGAGTGCAGTATTGCAGGCTACTTCTGCTGACTGCCGGCTGCGTGCAATTTGGCAGTTCAAATCTCACCAGGCTCAAGGTTGACTCGGCCTTCCATCCTTCGGAGGTGGGTAAAGTGAGGACCCAGATTGTTGGGGGCAATATGCTGACTCTGTAAACCGCTTAGAGGGGGCTGTAAAGCCTTATGAAGCGGTATATAAGTCTAAGTGCTCTTGGTATTGCTATATTACCTCAGCGGTCCCCAATCTTTCCAGCTTGGCAGCCCAACCTGGTGCTATGGAAGGGGGGGGGTGAGTGGCAGACACACGCTTGCACAGCTATATTTGTGCACGTGTTGTGCGTGCACATCCTCCTCTTGGAGCTTCGCGCGTGAACGGAGGGTGTTTGCACTGTCGTTCGAAGCTCCACTTGCACGAGCAGCAGGCACTTACACTCGCGTGCGAAGCTCCAGTCACACGAGCAAAGGCTACTTGTGCTCATGTGCAAAGCTTTATTTGTGGGAGCGGAGGGCGCTCACACAAATGGAGCTACGCGCATTAGTGCCAGTGCCCTCCGCTCGTGCAACTGGAGCTTCACATGCACACATTTGTCCATTTCTCTCGTGGCCTGGTCTTGAACAGGCTGTGGCCTGATAGCGTGCTGCGGCACCGGGGGTTGGGGATGCCTGTATTACATAAATTTAATCTCTATGTACCGTAACTAAAGTACATAGATCACAGGTTGCTGACTCAAGGCAGAACGTACACAGACCCTAGAACAGGGTTTCTCAACCTTGGCAATTTAAAGCCGTGTGGACCTCAACTCCCAGAATTCCCAAGCCAGCATTAAAGTTGCTGAACTTGAGAAACGCTGTTCTAGAGCATGAAAGGCCTTGCTTTGCTGGTTCCAGCTGAAAGCTGTTCTTCGGATAACATCAGGGAATGGAATTAATTGCAAAGGAGATTACTCTGGGACAGAGAAATCAAGCAGGGTACAAAAAAAAATATCTTTAAACGTGGAGGGGCTGCCTTGGGTGCATTAATCCTTCAGATGTCTTGGCCTTCAGGTGATACCTTGTTCCAGATGGCTGAAGTCCACAGGCAGATGCAAGTACAGTTGGAGGAGACAGTGAGTATCTGTATGCGATATTAGCCCCTCACTAGGCCTGCCCGTCTTAGATTAATAGCCTGCTTATTCTGGCGCCACATTCTTCTGTCCTAGATTGGACCTGCAGGCCCATTTTTCCCAATACCATGTCAATGTCTCACAGCCATTTCTGGGACTCAGAAGAGAGGGGAGGGAGGGAGAAGCACTGATCTCCCTTTGCCCAATTGTCACCTGCCATTCTCTGCTTTCCCATCCCTTGCTCTTAGCTGAAGTTTTTCCACTCTGAGATGCTATCCCAGCTGGAACAGAAACTGGAACTGGATATCAAATATCTGATGGTAAGTGAAAAGATTCATCTAAGTCTCTCTGCTCCACGATTTCAAATTTATCTCTCTGTGGCTGACCATCACCTCTTCTTCATTATTATATATTTTATCCAGTCCATAATGGCTAGATTCGGATAGCAAGCTGTCATAAACCATGTTGACATAATGTGGTAAGCCAAAACTAAACATGGCTTAAAGAAAGTCCAGGTTTAAGTTTGGGGTTTCTTAATTAGTGTAGTGGAAGAGCAGACAGAGATGGAGGGTGGAGTTAATCAGCTTAGAGTCATTGTATTCCCATAACCACTTCCAAGTCCAACCTCTCTTGAATTCCATTGACCTTTATCTGGCACCAATTTTGTGTTGAACTTTAGTTGACCAGATTCTTGTCTATAGGCTTGAATAAGTCTATGTTGCAATCTTACAAAGGGTCCTGATTCTTTGTGCCTGACAGTTAGGTCAGCAAGCATTCCTCGGTGAACCCAGTTTTCCGAATCTAATGACCAACACATGTATTGTATTTCAATTCCCAGAATCTTCCTGTCAATTAAAAGTCTGATCCATCTGGAGGACACCAAGTTGTGAAATGTAGTATCACAATTTGGCATGGATTTTGATTCCCTATCATGTTAGATACAAGTTTTCTTCTTGTCAACATTCACTTAGTGTTGAATGTTTTCTTCTTGTCGCTCCTCACTTAGTGACTACAATTGGGACTGGATTTAGAACTTAACAGAAATTCCAGAAATATCTGTGCTTTGATATGAAAACCATGGAGTATCCTATAACTTCAAGGCTGATCTAGCAATGGTGTTTTGTTTACTCCTGTTTCCCAACTTCTAGGCTACCCTGAAAAAATACCAAGCAGAACATCGTGCCAAAGCCGAATCAATTGAAAAGTGTCAGACTGAGCTGAAGAAACTGCGGAAGAAATGTCACAACAGCAAGAACCCAATGAAGTATGGGGATCGTGAAGTGCAGGTAGGTTTGATGGATAAGGGAAGGGAGAATGACACTGCAAGAAGAAATCTTAAGAAAACAATGAGAACATTCAGAACTTCTGGAGGAGATAAAGGTCATATCCTGTCAGAAATGGATGTGTGGGATTCAGGCCACTGATAAATCAGCCAGTTCAATGGACGTGTTTATATATAAGATGTACATAAAAGATAACAGGCCAAACTTCCTTCTGCTGAGTTCAACAAATGATCTATCTAACCAGGCAGTTTTATCAACTTTGCACAGAATTGACTCTTCAGACTAATTTAATGGGATTTTTCTCTTTACAAAAGCTTCTGTATTAATATTTTCCTTTTTCTTTAAGAAGGTTTGCTACTGGATTTGTTGTGTGGTGTTGTGTTTTATAAGCACAACTCCTTTCTGGCCCGGTTCCGGACAGCTCAAGGCCTGGTAGTGGGCTTTAGCCCAGAAGTTGGGATGGCTAGCTGGGGAGTTCTGGGAATTGAAGTCCACATGTCTTGAGTGGTTGAGGTTGAGAAACACTGATTTAGTCACAAATGGCTGCATTCATAGAATGCACTGGACCCAACCCAACCCAAACTCATTTATGATTCAGTGAGATTTGTGTGAATCAGGCCAATTGAAAGCATCATTTTTGATTCATAATTGTTAGTGCGGCAGACTACAGCCTGGTTTTATTTATTCCATACCATTTTCCTTTGTATAGGTAAGCTCACTTCCCTTATGCATCATGCTCATACCATATATTTCCCTGCACGACACAAGAGCAGCCACTAATATGGATCAGCAGTGAGGAAATGCATGACATAGTAACATAAAACTACACCTTCTTCAACCTGTCAATCACCACATGCTTTGTTTTCAGTCCTCATAACCATCATCCAACAAGGCTGCTTAACAGGATGGGTCCAGCACATCTGGAGAGCACCAGATTGCAATATGCTAAGCAATTCTACATTGACATATATAGAAGGTGGTTTACAGTGGCCATTGCAGTTCTACCTATATGAACAGTTTCGGTGTACATGATTGCCACTAACTGAACTTACAAGAGGAAGTGGGTTGACCCTGAAAATAAATTGGCAGAGTTGAATAACCACAGATGCTAAATAGATGTTAAAACTCAGACAGCACACAAGCACATTTCCTCCAAAAATATACATTCAATAATTCGGCTAGTAAAAAAGAATATTGGTTTGCTTTATCCTGTGTATCTAGTTAAGACATCTTACAAGGATACGCTGCATTTTTAAAATATGTCAAAATTTGAGGCCTGTGTTGTTTTGTGGCACTAAGAATGCAAATTGATGCAATCTGGATGCAAAAAAAGGTATAGGGGAAAAATGCTTGAAAGATTAAGTTTCTGCAGTCTTTCAAAGTGACCTCTGACTCTCAGCTGTGCATTAAGAGTTGCTGTCTTCTACGGTGCAAAAATGAAACCTGGCAGCTGTTGCTCCCTCCCCTTCCCATGTATGTCTGGGTCACTGCCTTCTTGGGTTGCTGTCTGGTGCTAAGATTGGGGTCACTAAGAAGGTGAGGTCTTGAAAGGGTTTAATATTCTGCGGCCATTTGGAGCTTAAAGAGATAAGCTCTGTAGAGGGGCTACCTGTGAAAAAGAAAAAAAAATCACCCTGATGCACAGATTGTTTTACACACCTGCCTACAAATAAATGCACACACAGTTTTACCACACAATGTCCATTAACAGGCCCTGTTCTTGTGTAAAACATTTGTAGGCACTATTCTTGTGTGAAACATTTACAAACCCTGTTCTTATGCAGAACACTTATGGGCCCTATTCTTATGCAAAACATGTATAGAACCCTATTTCGACATGTATTTGTCTTGCTGGAGCCCTGTATCTGTAGTATTCCTTTTGCATCACTTTTTCTCAGGCACAGTAACTCCTCAACAGTTCCCCTTTGAGCCTTAAAGGGGATGGATGCAGTCCTAAAAATAAAAAATAAAAAAGCAAGCCAGAAATCTAGTTTACAGTATTGCACCAGAAAGTAGGCCACTCACCAGTGTGATCTTGCATCTGCCGGGTGTGCCAGGCTGGCAAGCTGACACAACTCATCCTGCATTCACACTACTTCCTCCTGGCTCCCTGACTCACTCTGCGCTAGTGCCCGGCACCCCCTATTTATCTTCCTTCCTCCCCTCCCCATCCTGGGAATCCCCACAGCAAGCTTTGGGCTCCTTTTGTCAACCTTGTTGCCACAGTAACCATTACTTCAGGATGAAGGCCTGCTGCAGCTGGGGGGGCAGGGCAGTAAGCAAAGGGCACAGGATAACCCTTTATTGCTCGTATCTTCTGAGGTTGCCCACTGACTGGCAGCCTAAAGTGTCGGTAATAGAAAATCCAGCGCATAACACAAATCTGAGCGTTTTCTTCCCTTTTGTGTGTGTGTGTGTGATTGCAATGATACAAGCGGGACAAAGGGATTGAAGTTCCATGAAATCTTTTAGGGTGTTTCTCCTAGGAATCCTTTTTTAAAAAACATAAGGATGGTACCAATAAAGGAGAATATTTGTAGCTCAGGGTTGAAATGAAGAGTCCTTGGTGCTCTCTGAGCTTGGTTGGTATTTTGCAGACATTTCATTACCTAAACTAGGTAACATCATGTGTGCTTTTGATGCTCCAGAGTGCATTGATGATGTTACCTAGTTTGGGTAATAAACGTCTGCAGGAAAGCAAGCTCAGAGAGCACAGAGCACCCCTTATTTAAGCAGGGTGTCAGAAACCAGGGGAGTCTTGCACCCTTCTGAGGTTTTGGACCACAGCTACCATGCATCATCTATGCACAAAGCAGCCGTAGATTGTGGGAAAATCTAATGTATCTGGAAAATGACAGACTGCTGTTCCTTTAAACATATGCTAGCGATAATAATATGTGTAATATGCTTAGGATTCAGTAGAGACTTGAGCAGAAAAATAGGGAGAAATTATGTCTGGTAAATGTTAAAACCTGAATACAAAATAGAATGTTTTGGTTTTGTTCTATAGGACAAACTGAAGGAGTTGAAATAACTAACCAATCAACAAAATATTGCAGATAAGGGGTTTGGAGTGTGGGAAAGGCTGTATAACATGATAACAGCAACAATAATAAGTACATTCAACTGTACTTATACTGGGCACATTTTAACCTGCTACATTTTTCAAGAGCCCTGGCAAATGATAATAGCAAAAATTCTTAAGATTGCTAAATAAAATACGCACATTATTTAGATATACCAACGTAAGGATGCCTTTGAGTTAGGATCAGCTCATGGTGGCTTCTTAAAACTGTGCAGAATTTTTTGAGAAGAGTTTGGAAATCAATCAATCAATCCCATTTGATTTCCAGCCAAAGTTGAGCTTCCCTTTGCTGAAACAAGTTATTTAGAGCCCCAAACCTATACAACTATACACTAGTAGGGCTTAATTCTTAGTAAACTTGTAAAGAAAGAGATTGGTACAGTCCAAACCATTTAATTCTGCTGCAGATAATGGAAATTTAAATCCAACACATCAGAAGAACAGCACACTAGTTAAGATTGGTCCAGTACATGTTTCTATGGTGTTGTCTCTGATAGGCATTATGGAGCCTGCTGCTCTCCAAAGTTGTGGACCATGCTGGCTGGGGATTGTAGGAGCTGTAGTCTCCACACTGATGGAAGGCTCCTGATTGGAGAAGGTTGATGTTTGTGGTACCCGGATTCTGTACAATGGGGGTATCTTCAAAATATGGTCAAGAAAGCCAGGATAGTGGATTAAAGTGATTAGTCTAAGGTCCAACCCACTGAAAAAATAGGAGGAGTTTTGATTGCACCATTGTGGACAGCATCTAGACCAGTGCTTCCCAAGCTGGCTGGGGTATTCTGGGAGTTGAGGTCCAGACATTTTAAAATGGCTACTGTTGGGAAAAAACTGATCAAGACTTTCATGACCGCACCCTGAGGACACTACCTGGCACGAAGCATTGTTCTTGATTAAACAAGATGGCCGTTGTCCTATCTCTGAATCCACTGGGAATCGTCTGCTGCCTCTCTCTCTCTTAGTATGTGGAAATCATGAGCGCCAAGCAGAGCGAGCTGGATCGGTTTGTGGCGGAAGGCTACAAAGCAGCCCTGACGGAGGAACGGCGCCGGTACTCGTTCCTGGTGGACCGCCAGTGTGCTGTTTCCAAGCACTTCAGCAATTACCACACCAAGGTGAGCTGCTTCTTTTTCACTTCCTCTCCTTCCCCGTCCCGGCATAGGCTTTGGGTTCAAATTCACCCTAGACATCCTCCAGCAAAACTTGGAAACAGGGATTCCTGTGTGCAATGTGGTTCTATATTTGCAAGAGAGATGTCAGAAAAACTTCAGTTGTGGCCATTATCCTGCCTTTTTTGACGGTGTTCCTGTGTAGGTACTACTACTTGCAATGTGGAAGTATAGCATTCCCCATGTTTAACTGCAGATGGTCCTCGGCTTACAGCCATTCATTTAGGGACTGTTCAAAGTTATAGCGGCTTTGAAAAAAGTGACTTATGATCGGTCCTTGCACTTGTGACCACTGCAGCTTTCCCATGGTCACCGTGATAAAATTTGAGCTTGGCAACCTGCGTATATTTTTAATGGTTGCAACATCCCAGGGTCACGTGATGACCATTTGTGACATTCCCAGCCGGCTTCTGGCAAGTGAAGTCAATGGGAGAAGCTGGATTCACTTAATGCCTGTTTCACGTAACAACTGCAGTGATTCACTTAACAATCATAAAATAGGTTGTTAAAACAGGTTCTAAAATGGGGCATAGCTTTAACATAATTTTGGGGTTCGTTGGCTCAGCGAGAATTACCACCTTTGGTTTTGGATGGGGTGGCACTACCCCAAGCAGACCCTGTGCGTAATGTAGGGGTTTTCCTGGACTCACAACTCCTGCTCGAAGAGCAGGTGGCGGTCGTGGCCAGGAGGGCCTTTGTGCAACTGCAGCTTGTGCCCCAATTACATCCTTTCCTGGACCAACAGTCCCTACTCACAGTCACTCATGCCCTAGTCACTTCCCGTCTTGACTATTGCAATGCGCTCTACAT
>JANHFL010006646.1:18315-38484 GCA_032468155.1 Oxyrhabdium leporinum | reverse complement strand
GGGCTCGACCCAATATGGTACTTCAACATATGGTTAATTTGAAACACTTGAGTGATCCTATTAAATCCAAATATACCTGCATAATTTTAAGGCCAGGTGATGTGCTTCTGCTGGATCAAGCACCTTACAACTAAATTAACAAACATAACATTTGTCTCAGAAATGACTACAGTTATTTAGTCCTCTGCTGAGGCTGAACAAGTAATGCTAACAGGCCTGGTGGAAGAGACCAGATTCTCAGTGAGGAGAAGCTGATGTTTTTAATTACATCCTGTGATGTGTCTATAAAATGATAGATGATCTTGTGATAGAAAAATAACCCCTAAATTCTTGCTACTTATTCAATCCCTCCCTGGTTAGCAGCTTCAAAGGAACGGAAAGAAACAGTGTTTAACTTACTTCTCTGCACTGAGACTAGTAAATCATAGCTAATTATTTATACCTTAGAATGAAAAATCACAAAGCTTAGCAAACAGTGAATTGTTTTAATAGGCAGCAAGACTAGACAGGAGTATTTTCCTCAATGCTTTCTCTATTTGCCAAAGTAAACTCTGCAGATGGAAAGCCTCACAGATCTGGTGCCTCGCACCCCCAGCACTTTCTTTAAAGCAGCTATTGTTCCATCATGCCCTACCTATTTTTGTTTCTTTTTTGGCTTTATTCTCCTTTTTATTAGGTGTCTATTCCAGTATATGAGAACAATCTGTCATGATCGTAATGCATACCTGCCTGTCTTACACAGAAAGGAAGCCTTATGAATTGCAAGGAGAGATACACTTTTTTCCCTCACACTTCAAGGTCCATTTTGGATGAAAGTACTTTTTCCAGCTGATTCTCTGAATGGACAGAAGGAATGGAGTTTTGACAAATAACTATAAAGCAAAGTTATTCTGAAACTTAGTTACAATTTGTAAATCTCACAAGAAAAAAAAATCCTAAAAAAATTATATGGACACCTTCTTCATGAATAAATGCAAATATACCCATGGGTATCATTGGGAAGTGGAGGAAGAAGAAAAGAAAGTGGTGGTATCTATGGCTGGAAAGTGGCTATTTATTTATTATTCATCCAGTGATTTTTTAAAAACAAATCTATGTATATTATATTGTTTTATACTGGCCTTTGGCCATAATAAATTTTAAGTTAAGCATTTATTTATTTATTAACATTCCTTCTGATGAAAGATAGGTTATCTAATGACCTGTCTGAAGAGGTGACATGCCCTTGGGACTATCATGGATACAATTTGGTTTTGGTTGCTAAGTTACACATATAAAAAGTGCTTCTTTGCCCTTGGTCGTTGTGGAGTCTTTGAAATGCTTAATAGGAACAACTATCCCAATAGCATCATTCACAGGTTGGGTTAGGTACCTGTTACTAAATTAAGGCTATGCATTTTAGGAAGAAGTGTTTCTGACCTTGAGGAAAAACTCTTGAAGAGCTTTAGGCTCTCTAAAGCAACTCTCAAAGTTGTGACATCTTTTGCCAGATTGGCATGGCATCCTGAGGAAAAGATAGGACTGCTTTAATGAATAACAGGGAGATACTATGGTTGACCTCCTAGAACATCAAAATGCTTCTTTAGAATCATTTTTGAGACATGCAGCACCCTAGTTTATATTGCACCTTGCATATGTGGGCAGATCTTAAAAGGCTAAAGAAGAAGACTATCAGGTTAGAATGATGTTCACGGCATAGGGAATGGCCTTGAAGAACAGTAGTAAATTGCTACAACAGCCAGATTAGTGGGACCCAGTCCTGGCCAAGAAATAACTTAGGAAAATGTATCAGACAAGTTCCAGCCTAGTTCACACACAAAGATAAAGTGAGAAAGAGGAAAGCACATTCAGACTTCAAAAATTTTGTTATTATAGCTGTTGCAATAAAAGTAACCCTGGCCTACATGGCATTAGATTTTTAATTTTGTTGACTTTATAAGACTGACAAGAGGGAAAGAAAGAAGAAGAAGAAGAAGAAAAATTGGAAGAAGTCAATGGCAAATCAATTTTATTCTTCTGCCACGCAGTGACCAGGAGCGGAACATGATTTTGTACATATTGCATATAACCAAGGAAGTTAAACCAGGCATTCAAATAATCCAGGCCAATCACCAATCTCTGTTGTGCCTTCCTCTTAGGTAGGGAGTTTTCATATGACTGTGTCAGCCTTGGAAGCCATGAAACCGAGGCCTCTGCAGGCTGCCACATAATTACACTTGGGAAATAGGGAGGGGGTACTTTCTCGTACAGTTAGAGGGATTGTAGTCAAAACAAAATTCTTTCTAGGAATGTCAAAGCCATTCTGTGCAGCACCTGGAAGAGGATGCCAAGATGGAAGAAGGAATGCTGGGTATAACCCATGATTGGGGAATGTGATTATGATTAAAGGAAGGTGGATCTTTATTTCTCTTTTGGGTGTGGAAAAACTTGGGCCTTCAGATTCAGTTTTTCCCCAGGTGTGCCAACATGGTTTCTTTAATAAACTCTTACTTAGATAAACTCCTATCTGAGTGCTGAGTGATTTATTGGAACTTGGATGGAACACTGACACCAAGTGCAAAGACCCAAGATGTCAATTTTTTAGAATATAAAATTTTAAAAGCAAACATTCTGTAAATTTAAAACAGGCACACTAAAATCTTTAAAATGTCAGGTATGCCATCATTACTCAGTTCTGGATGCTTATTCACTAGCCTTGAGAAGTCTCTTGAGCATTAATGCATTTGGTATTAAAGCATTTCCAACTCCTCCAGGTTCTTGCCTACTTTTCAAACAAATCTAAATGGGATTCAAGAGATATCAGAAATATGGGCGTTGCAGGGGAAGGCATAGCAAGCGAGCGTACATTTGTAACTTTTAAGTGTAATTTACAAGCTTTTAAATTGACTCTTCGTTGCCAGAACAACATTCTTCATGACAAAATGGGTTGTGCACTGTGAACTGTCTTTAGTCAACTGTGAGGATTATTCCTTGTAGATAAAATCATTCAAACTTGGCCTATGTTGGACTCCAGCTAAGCAAGAAAAAGAATCATTACTTAAACTAAGTACACCATTATATATTTTTCCAAAATATCAGACAATATTTCTTTCATGAATCTGGAGATGACTTAAACCAATTAGCCAATTCAAAAGACATCACTGCATATTCAAACATGCCCTATCGAAGGCTGTTAAACATTCATGGCCCTTCTTCTGCTCAAATTGTACACATTTCCAGCACAATTTAATAAAAAGGTGAATCCTTGAAAGTGGTCCAGTAGGATAGTGGGTAGTGGTTCTTAATGGTTACATGGTTAAAGAATCTATAATTGTGCAAAGTCCTTCAACATTCATGTTTCTTAGGGGTGAAAAAGGTAGATACAGATGTTGGAATCTTAGCAGGACAAATAAATCCTTCCTTTGATTATTGTCCAGAAATTTCTTCAACATGCCTAACTCTTAAATAGACATTGATGATACAAGAACTAATCCTTAATCAACTGATACTCAAGAACATCAAGATATATGTACTAAGAATAGATAGTCCAGGAGTGTTAATCTGTGGCTTAGGCACTTCTAAATAGGGACAACTTTGCTATTTACACCATTACAATACCTCTGAAAGTAATTTAGAAAGTTCTACATTTGTACACTTTGCATTTGTACACATATATGTATAAATACATATATTTATGTATGTTTATAGTGGCTGCTGAAGGCTTGCAATGATTTCTGTTTTAAATTTTATTTATTTATTAAATTCCTTGAGTCTTTATGAAACCAAGAAAACTGCCTATATGTATCCATGGAAGTCAACCTCAACTTGAAGGAAACTTTACTTTTTTAAATTATATACTTCAGTGAAGTAAAATGAGTTACTTTGCATATTCCTCTATCTAAATTCAAATCACTGTTACTTATCCATGACAACCAAATACTTTCATTATTCTAAAATGCATTTCCTATTCATATCATGATTTGAGCTGTTTTTCCAACTCTTTCCTCAGACATTTCAAAATGGTGTTTTATTACTTAATGATAGTATTGTTGATATGTAAGAGGGAGTAATTATAGGTGAGCTGTATACCTAGGCAGAACAAAGCTGTTCTGATAGTATAATTATTTCCAAATTTTGAAAGAATGCCATGTATAAAAAGTCAGATTAAACTTGATCCACAAGACTTAATGGTATATTCAGTCTGACATGCTGTTTTTTAAGCAACAAGATTTATAACTGTTAAGCAGAAATTAAACTTAGTATAATAGTGCAAATTTTATTTGGGATCTCATTCTAATCCCCTGCATATTCAAACTATCACATTACTGGTCAACATTCAAACATGTCAGAATATTTAATACAGGTAGTCTTTGACTTACAACCACAAATTGGGACCAAAATTTCCATTGCTAAGAAAGGTGGTTGTTCAGGGAGTCACGCCTGAGTTTACAACCTTTTTTGCCCTGGTTGGTAAGTGAATCATTCAGTTGTTAAGCAAAATCAGCTTCTCCCACTGATTTTGCTTGTCAGAAGTCAGCTGGGAAGGTCACAAATGGTGATCGTAAGACTCCCCAAAATACTGCAACCATCATAAATAAATGCCGGTTGCCAAGTGCCAAAAATTTTCATCACATGACCATGGGAATCCCGCAACTGGTCATAAGTCACTTTTGGCGGTGTTATAACTTCAAACAGTCGCTAAATGAATAGTTATATGTCAAGGACTACCAGGAGATAAAAAGTAATTGTTTTAAATGAGTAAAAATCCTTGGTATAGGAAAATATTTAAATTACATGTAAGATCTTTTAAAGAAGCTGTAGAAGAAAATGTAAATTACCCAGTCGCGTACATTTTCATCTTGATACTTGTGCTAAACATAAGATCAGATCCACTGTGTATATCTCTCACCCTAAAGATCAATAAGTGTGTTGGTTGCAAAATTTAGAAGTTATTCTTAAATATTTAATTGGATCAGTGTGAACTTCAAGAAAATGTGTACCCTTTTTTAATCTCAGTCTTAGGAATGAATGGTCTATCATGCTGCTGATCAACAGATATTGGCCAATGTCCAGAGCAAGCTTTGTAATGGACTTATAATTGCCTAATTCTAACATCTATTTATGTTGTTTTGATTCATTACAAAATAAGGCAGTGACTCATTAAAATTAATGAAGAGTTGTTTCTTGTTAACCTGGTCTGTGCTCTTGCTTGGTAATTGTTTTTTTTTAAGCATCTTATTGACCTAGTCATTGGCTGCAATTGTGTTTACAGAGACACAAAGTGTGTTCCCCCATTACTCTAAATCAGGGGTGTCAAACTCAAGGCCCAGGGCCAGATCTGCTGGTACCTAGGATCAAACTCACAGCCTCTTGATAGTGAGGTGAGCGCTCCACTTTTAGGCCAGCGCACCATTCTAAGTTTTTTAGCCATGTGCTATACATATATAGCATAGGATTTCCAAATATAAACTACAATACACATAATCCTAGTGACTAGTAGTACCTTTTTTTGTGATGTACTGCTTTACTACTCCTAACAAAAGTTGTGAGAAAAACAGAAATCCAGCAACATATTTTGTTCAACTTTTATGTTTATTTCAGTGATTTATATTGTTTTATGCTTGGTATTGTTTTAATAAGCATCTTGTGTGTCTTCAAATTTCCTGTTATTTGCTGTCTTGAATATTTTTCATAAAGGTATCTTATAAATTGTATTACTATGATGACTTAATCCACATTCCGCAACTATCGTTTCCCCATCCTTAATTCAAGCACAGGTTATAATTGTAAAGCCTATGTAGCTCTGTGTGATTGTTCATCTATAAAGATACAGAAGAACATTAATCTACTTAAACCATTTATTGAATACTTTGTAAGTACAAAAGGTTCACTAATAAACACCCCAAAATATGTTAAAGAGCAATGAATAAAGAGTAAAGAAAGAGTAAAATTCCTTATTGCAGTCTGTTTCAGCAGATACATGAATTGTAAATGAAGAGAATCAAATATCCACACACACATTTGGCTTGTCTGTGGTAATTGTGAAGTAGTTATACCAAAGGGAAATGAAATACTGGAGCATAAAGAATGATAATTCTGTTATTAATTGTAGCCATTTACAATGGTGTTGAAACAATTAATTATATAGTAAGGTACGCAGCAAGTCATATACTCTTTCTGTTTAAATACCTTTGAGTTTTGTCTTCTAGCAAGTCAACCTGTGTTCACTTTTGTCAACATTGTTTTGAAACAGAATGCAATCACATGATTTTACTGCAATTCTTTTCTCAACCTCCCTACAGCAATAGGTGGTTTGCCACTGAAAGAGTACAATAGTTTCTTGAGCACAATTCTTTTCCCCTGGGAAAAAGGAAATCTCACCCATTTATCAATAGTTAAGTGGAAGCAAAAAAAAAAATCCAGGATGTCTCAAAGCAAGATTTACAGGAGAGCATTTCAGATGCCTAGGATTTAAGACATGAAGGATATTTGAAAGAAGGAACCAGCTCCAGAATTCATAGGAATCAGCTTGTTAAAGAGACTCATGCTGACTTTTTTAAACCATGGAGTGCATGAAAAGAATTATAAAAAAGAGGAGCAAGAGATAGAAAGAAATCTACAGTTATTAGTTCCCTTCTCTCCTTAATTTTTGTCAGGCTCCTTCCTGGATCCTTTTTAATTAAGATACGGGATAATTCCAGTAAGAAGCAAATGATGCAAGATAATGGAGACAAAGATGACCAGGTAAGAAAAGTGCAAGGGATGATGATGGGGAAGAAACATACCAGCAGACCAAAATGCACAGAGGAATTCTAGGAAGGGAGAAAGAGCACGCTAAGGAAACAAACAGGTTGTGACTAAGCTGTTTTGCAAGCTGGGGAACCCACACTCAGACTGAGAATGTGGCTTCTCGGTGAGACTAATGCAGAGAAAGAAGATGGGAACTGCATATAATGCTACATGGAATGTGCTAGAGATGAATTCACAGCAGAACAATATTTTTCAAACTTGGCAATTTTAAGGTGTGTGGCCTTCAACTTGCAGCATGCTAGCTGGGAAATTCTGGGAGCTGAAGGATCTTAAAAGTTGCCAAGTTTGAAAAACACTGCTTTAATATTAATATAAATATTACAAAGAGCATGTGTTTATATTTACTGCCCTCTAGTGGTTGTCTGGCATTTTGCAGCCCAAATCATCCTAGATTGTCCAAGATGACTAAAAGGACTACCATTGGGAAGAGGTGGGGAAAAGGGGATTCTAGTTAATGAGTAAACTGGCTGATACAGGTAGTTCAGGTATGATGGTTGCAATCTGCAAAAGTTGGGTTGCCTAGATGAAATCAACAGTTGGAACAAAAAGAAGGGATGTGTGAGTGGCATTTATGGCAGAATTTGTGATAGGAGCAAAGCAATGTGAATTTTGTGAGAAGCGATGCTTCACACAAAGGAATTGCATTTTAAGAGTTGCTTCCTTACTAATGGGCAAGTTGGGGAAAGGATGAGAGTGGATATGAGGACAGGTATGGGAAATTCCCCAAGCCCCAATTGATGAGTGGAGACCACACAATCTGCTTGAGCCAAGTTTTTTTAAACTGTACAGGGAACAGATTTCTGTCCACTGAAGGAGGGTTTATGCAAACCTTTATGCAAATATAGTTGCGTAATAAATGCTGATTACTAATGGCATTAATATGTCAAACGTCATAGTATTTTGAAAGCAAGAACTAGATTTATGCTTATGGTGTAAAATTCTGTAAAAATCAGCGTTTGTGGTTATTACTTCCCATTTTCGGCATCTAAAAATACTAGTATGGTTGCAATAATAGGGAAGCTGGCTGGCTGTGCAACTTTGTATCTGTGTGTGAAAACTAATAGGGCAAATTAACGAGGAGGCTAAAGTTTTTAAGAACCTCGGCAAGTTATAGGTTTGGGTTCAGGTGTTAGCATTGGTTTTACCCCTTCAGACGTCTATTCCCGCTGCGGATTTCCTAAGGCAACCATTGTTCCCGCTTCCTACACGCCAAGGACAAGACCGGACTGCCGTTTATAAGCGCCTTCCGTATTGTGCGAAGGTGTGGCAAGTAGAGAATCGGCCACCGGGGCTCTCAGCTTTGCCCTTCCAAAGTGCCCTTGAGCAAGTGCAGAGAGCCCCAAAGGCACCGCAGCCCAGATTTTTTCCTACCTCGGGTCCCTCCTTCCCCCTGAATCGGAATGGCGAAAACAGGGGCAGGTAAGGCAGCCAAGACTGGAGCGGATTCCAGACCCCGCCGCGCCCAGGACCTGCCAAGCCGAACCTCCACCCCGCGCGGCTGACGCGGCTCCCTCGCCTTCGCGGCCCGCCTCTACCTCTGCCCCTCCCGGCAGATGGCCGCGAGGGGGAGGCGCCTGGACACCAAAGGCCGCCGCGGCCTCTCCGGGGCTGCTCCCAAGACGGCGGGGACAGGCGCGAGGGAGGCCGGGCGCTTCCCGCACCGCGCCCGGAGCGGTCGGGGGTGGAGCCGGAGCGAGGGCCAAGGCGAGACCTTTGGATATTCACCGGCGAAGAGGAGGCGGGACCGGGCTGCCCCGGCCTCCCGTAACGTTATGCCTGTGCTCCCGCCCCTCTGCGGGGCAACCGGCCGGGTGGTTTACAGGCCCGGCCTGGCGGGGAGGAGTCCTCGAGGTCGCGTTCCTGAACTTCCCAGCCGCCGAAAGGCCGCGAAGTACCTCTGGCAAAAGGAAGAGGAGGAGGAGGAAGGAGAAGGCAGGAAGGGATCCGGCCGCTTCGCTTTGAACCTATGGAAGGTGAGAGACCGTCTCCGGGTCCGAGTCGAGGGCGCCGCTTGAAAAAGTCCTCCCCGCCCCGAGAAAAACGACCTGGCTTTGGCTTGAAAGCGCCCCCCACCCCCCCACCTCGTTTTTCCTTGGCCCCGAAAAGCTGCTTTACGGTTTTCCAGTCGAGCCTCCGACCGTATGAAGGTATCGAGGGGCTTCTCTTCCTGATCCCCTGTCCTGTTTCTCATTTAATTTCTTCAGATTGCACGTTTGGTTCCCCGCCCCGATTCTGCCTTGGAGTTTTAGATTAAAGATTTGCCTTGGAGGCAACTTCTACGTTGATGGAAGTTGTAGCTGAGCATTATCCAAAGGTTACAGAGTCCTCTCCGCATAAATCTCTCTCTCTCTATCTCTCTATCTTAATGAAACTTACTCCATAGGCAGCCTGTTGAAGAGGAAGAAATATTTCGGTTTCTTTAGGATATGCTTCCCAGGATTGCTTTATGAACCTACTGTATTTATCTCACAGATGACCTTTTAAGTTCTTTTCTTGGGACACGCGTTCAGGTACAATTAAATACTGGTTCCTTTTATGTTGTGCTATGCATGACAAAGAACTACACTGCCTACTACAGAACTCAGGTGTTGTCCACAGTAAGAAACCAGGATGTACGCTGAGCCATCCAGGGGATTTCCCCGTTTCAAATCCAGGGGAAAGCAAGTTCATTGTGTTTCTTGGCAGCTCAGCAGCCTTTCACAAGAAATCTGCACATCTGACACTTGGAAAAACTAGCATTCAGTTAAGATCAGTCATCCATATGTCTATTATATTGGTTTTGTTTTTAATATATTCTAAAAGGGTTGGACAGTTTTAAAGATTATTTCTGGAATTATTTCTGTATTTTTGTTATTTTGTTTTTTAGTGTACAATTTTATGAGCATGTGGCTGTATATAAATAAATAGTATTAATTTGGGGAAACCTAGGTTTAAATCTCTTCTCGCCTTATAAGGTTCTAATACTAATAGAATATTAGTAAACCAAAGACTACTGATAAATATAAATTATAAAACAGATTATTTTTCATCTTTTTTTCGTTTCTCAGTTTGTAGTCTTTGTATGAGGTCTCTTTTCTAATTTTTTTCCTCTACTTGTGTTTTGGTTTCTTTTTTTCTTTAAGTTTAAATACTGTTTTGTCAGTTGTGTAAGTTAAGAAAGTTAAATGAAAATATTAATTCAAAAAAGAAAGCAATTCACTGGTTAGGTCTGTTGCTATAGCAGTTACCCACCTACCTCATAGACTTGTGAATTTAAGAGGAAGGCATTCACATATATTATGTACAGTAATGGAGCTTTCATTTTATATTGTGGAGTGAACTAGCGCTCGAGGCCATCCTGCGCACCTATAACTAAGGAAGAATTTGGATCTTAGTAGGGGTTTTTTTTAAGGTTCATTAATGCAACATGCTGCCCACACTTACACCATGGCTTTGATCCTGTGAAAGTTAAGAAATATTGACAAAGTTTGTTGTAACCATTATCTGGTTTGATTGGTTTTGGTTTAGCATGTTGGATAAACTCAGGCAAAGTGAATGCTTTATAAACTTTTGCTTATTTAGAGAAAGTAGACAATTAGCATGTGCTTTTCCAACAAATTGGAAATAAATAAATAAATTATGACTGAAATATGATTGATTCTTCCCCCTCCCACAAGACATCAACCTCACTGATGTCCAAACAGCAAAGTGGAATGGATAGTGGAGATTGTTTAGAGCAGGGCTGTCAAACTCCCAGCCCATGGGCCGGATGCGTCACATGCTGGCCACGCCCAGTTTAGAGAAGAGGAAAAAAGTCACGATACATCACATGACGCTGCCGTGATGATGTGAGTTTGACACCCCTGGTTTAGAGCTTTGATTTCAGAACATAAATTATGTGACCTAAACTTGGTTTTGAGACTAATACAGGCAGTTATTATACAACTTACTTTGCTTCTGACAAGCAAAGTCAACAAGGAAATCCAGATTTGCTTAATGACTGCATGATTCACTTAATCGATTTGCTTAACAACTGTGGCAGAAAAGGTCATATAATGCTTTGCAGTGGAAATTGTGGGCTCATTTGTGGTCAAGAAATACCTGTACAATATTCATTTAATGTCTGAATAATAGATACAATCAGTCATAGAAATGTTTTTATTTTCTTCCATTCAGTCATGTCCAATTCTTGGAGACTATCTGGACAAGTCCCTTCAGTTTTCTTGGCAAAGTTTTTCAAAAAATGGTTTGCCATTGCCTCCTTCCTATGGCTAGGAGAAAGTGACTGGCCAAAGGTCACCCAGCTGGCTTTATACCTAAGGTGGTACTAGAACTTGTGATTTCCCAGTTTCTTAACCCAGGCCTATCAAACTGGTGGCCCGTGAGCCAGATGCGTCATGCACAGGCCATGCTCATCTTGGCTCCACAAAGGCAAAAAAACATTGCAATAGGTCACAATAGGTCACGTGACAAGATCGAGTTTGACCCCCATGCCTTAACCAGTACACCAAGCTGGCTCTACTAGCATATTGACAAAAATTCTAATAAAATATTAATATTTACATTTTCTGCAAAATGTTCTGACAATATTCAGTTGGTAATATCTTCCAAAATTGTCTGCACATAGATATTTTAAAATAATTATTTAAAAAGTTTTCTCTTGATTTACTTGTGTGTCAAAAATGTTTGTGATAGTTTTTAATTAAACTATCTGTTATGTTTTATTATGTTATGCATTTGAAATTTGTTGGCTTCACAATTTGGGCTGTAGTTTTTCTCACTAAATTGTTGTCAATTATCAGTAATTATAAAAATTACTCATTAAGTAAAATATGTTTCTATGCTTCATCTGTTTTGTCTCTAACTGGAACTCATAGATGTTAGTTCAATTAGTAAATGGAATGGTGTGGTAGCCTAGTGTTTAAGACACTCGTCTCCCACTAGGAAGGTTGAGAGTTCAATCCTAGGTAGCAGCAGATGTTTCTTTCTCTCTTGAGCGCAAAGAAAAACTATCTATTGAGAACTGCATGTGGCATCAGGAAGTGCATCCTTTAAAATACTCAGCTGCATCCAGTCACCCCAACTGTTCCCCAAATTAAAGGATTACAGGGTTGTAAAAAGGGAGGATTTTTTTAGTTGTTTAATTAGCAAGTATTATGCAATTTTACCGTATTATTTCATTCTGTACATTAAAAATAGTCAGCTGGGATTTTCTTCCTTTATTATTTACTTTGAGATCTTGTAGTTCATTGTTGCTGTCAGTGGTCAACTTTAATGTTACAAACATTTCTGATAAATTCATATAGAAACCAGAGACAAAATTCTCAAAAAAAAATCAGTTGGTTTAAACAGCTGGCATACTGATTTGTTGTAATAAGATCATAGAAAATCTATATAGTAGATTGATTTGGGCTGTTTGTGCGCTCTGACAAGTCTTGACATGTGTGGGCTACTGAATTTGCCCGAATGTCTTTTTTACTGTTAAGTATTTGCAGACCAACTGTTGCATGTTTAAGTAGCAGTACATAGTTTTGGGAAGCATGATATTGGGCTAGACAACATTATCATTCTATCATATGTAAGAAGCTCATCTAACATCACAGGTAATTGAATGGTGGTTCAGTCAATATAGCAAGTTGGGCTGGCTGAAGTTCAGCCCATTGTTGTACACAACATTAATCTCTGAAATAGTATCCTGTTCCATTTTTTCTCTGTTTACCTACTTTGCCCCGTGTCTCTGATTTTTAGCATTGTTTACAATATGCTTTTTAAGTTACTGTGGTTAAAATAGGCATAAATCTTCTGTCTAAAGCAAAAGAGGGGATGTGATTTCTCCCACCTTCTACCCATTTCTTTCTCTTACTGTTGTGTGTAATAATGAAACAGATTCATAATATAGTTGTAGAAAGCAGTCCAAAGAACATTTTCTGGGATACATTGGTACAATCTGAGCTCGTTTCCTCATAGTATTAAAGCAGTTGCACCCTCCAGAAAGCTTAGTATGCTACTGATTTTTCCCTGTTGTTTCTACATGCATGTGCACAGATAGGTTCTACTCCCACTGGGGCTACCAGAAAGGTGAAGCAGCTGTGCATGTTCACAAAGACTACTTGTGTGAGATAAAGCCTTCAAAATCTTTACCTCCAGTCTTTCAGAGATGCTGCTTTAGACTTGGAGAAGAAGCGGTTTCTTTGCAACATTGTGCCTTGGGTGTTATACTTTGGCAGGTAGTGGTTCTCAAAGTTTTTTTAAAAATAACCTTTAACCTTTTTATTTCCTATAAAATTGCCTTTTTGCTGTTGTTGTAAAATTGAATGATTTAGTTCCTGTATCATCTTCACAGTCAGCAGTTTTATCAAATGCATAATTTCCTCCTGTTTGTGGCTTGCTTTTATGGAAAAATTAATATTCACAGACTGGGATGGATTTTTCCATGAGGTAATTAATAGTCCATGTATTGTTATATTGTCTATGACAGTGGTTCTCAACCTTTTCTTCACTATGGACTCCCTTTAAATACCTTTTGTGGCCACAGATCATGGCCACGGTCCTCCTTGACCATAACTCAAGATTTAAATCTAACATTTTTTTCAAGCCTTTGTGGACCCCCATGACAACATCATGGAACCCCAGGGGGGTTCACAGGTCCACAGGTGGAGAACCACTGATCTATGAAGTTCAACATAATAGAATCTCAGAGAATGACTTACCAATATGGAACCACTGTAGTATCCTAGGTGAAACTTGTTCTACTTGATGTGGAAGGAATAAAGATTCCAATTACTGACACTGAAAAATTCTCTAGGTGCATCATCAATATGTAAATATAACATAGTAATGCTGGTGAAGGGGAAAATATTGTACCAGTAGTCCTCAACTTACAAAGATTCATTTAGTGACCGAAGTTACCACGACACTGAAAAAAATGAACTTATGACCGTTTTTCACACTTTCAACTATTGCAGCATCCTCATGGTCTTGTGATCAAAATTCGGACACGATAACTGACTTATATTTATGATGGTTGCAGTGTCCCGGGGCATGTGATCACCTTTTGTAACCTTTTGACAAGCAAAATCAATGGGGAAGCCAGATTCACTTAACAACCATGTTAGTAACTTAACAATTGCAATGATTCACTTAACTGTGGCATGAAAAGGCATAAAAGGGACAGAACTCACTTAGCAACATTTTTTTGGCTCAGTTGTGGTTATAAGTCAAGGACTATCTGTATCTTCTTTGCAGTAAGTGAGTGATTCACTGGACTGAGTCAGGAGGGATGATTGACAGTTGTGTTGTTTATCAGGATTCTTTAAATGCACAACCAATTGTATACTTTTTTTAGAAGTTATATTTAGTTTAATAGTATTTTCATACATACACAAAAATAATAATTGAACATTTTTCACTGCATATCATTGCATTGAATATATTTTTCACAGACAAGGCTTACAAAGCTTCTTATACATATATCCCATATAATCTGTAATAAGTTACATCTAAATGGCAGATTCAAAGAGAAAAACCACTTTAGAGATATTACTGTATAATTTTTGTGTATGGTTTCATTCTGTTGTAAAGTATGTTATTTTTATCTTTTTATTTATAAGCAAAAAGAACTGCCAGAGAAAATCTGTAAGAGCTGATTGTTAATTTTTTGCATGATCGCAATATCAGAATATATTTTGTGAACCTGCATGAATTGACTGAGCTTTTGTACGTTAAAATATTTTCTTTAATACAAATTGGTGACTATGCATAAACTAATCAATAGTCATTTATTGTAATTTCTCATTCATTGCTATTTTAGCTATAGCAACTATTAGAACAACATGTTTTGCTTTACAAGCTTTATTTAAGGCTTTACTTAAATCATTTCCATTGCTAGAAAAAAATTGATTATATGTATGTTGTGTATGCACATGCACAAATACATACACAAATTTTTTGGGTATGCCTTAACAGCTATTTGAAGTTTTAACACTGACCTATATATCTATACCAGAAAGATAAGCTAGGAACTCTGAATAAATGCTTGATTGAAAAATGAGCAAATGTTCAGTCACTGGAAAGGACTTAACTGATCCCAAACAAACCTCAGTGCAAGTCAGCAAATAAAAAAATAGTTTTTTTAAACTTCTTTCAAAATGCAGCTTTCTGAACAGTCTTAGAAATTCATTAATTTAAATTATTTCCCATTTTAGTTTCTATTTAGCTTCTGAACAGTTTGCATATTTTAGTAATTACAATGATTAACACATATTGCCTTGAACTAAACATTAATTCCATAGCCTAATCCAAATTATTATGTTTGAAGTCATGCAGAAATGTATTAGAAACCAAAAGGTAGATTTTTGTTTGGCTGTCTTTATAGACACCTTAAAGTAACAAATAAATTAGTTGAAATCTAAGGCTGCAATTTGTTTCATGCTTGCTTAGAATGTAGTCCAGATATTAGCAAACAGGATAGTTGGGCTGTAAACATTATTTTATAAATAAGAGCTAGTAAACTACTCATTAAAGTGATCATTGCTGTATGTATGGAATATGTGTACACAGATTTTAGCTAGCTAGAGGGCATAAAATAAAATATTAATTCATGAAGATATTAAAAATCCTAGGAATTTTCAAACATCAAATTGTAGATCCTAACAGTTTCAGAATATGTTACATCAAGTCATACATACTTTGCTTTGTTTCATGTAAATTAATAAAAATGGGCAAATGATAATTTAGACATTTACATTTTGTTTTGTTTGAATACAGTTTTATAGATTTAGTAGATTAAAGAGTGAATACATAGCAATTCTACAGTAGCAATAGTAGTCTTATTTCTATTACTCAGTTTTGTTCATATGGGATCAGGGTTCTGGCCTTCATTAGGCTCATTTGCCAAAGAAAATTGTAACCAAGAGAAGATGCCTTCTTACAAGAAGAGCTGTCTTTCTGTGAAGTGTTTTCTCAGAGATGCTAGTAAACAATTTTTTTTAAAGATTTGCATTATTATCTTGCCCTTTATAAATTTAAGTTCGATGAGTATAAAGAAGAAGAATGTTTTTCACTTTTCTCCACAGAGGATTATCATCGGGGTAAGTTGCAATTTGGCCTCAGGGCTTGTTGATGAAAACTGAAGTAATAGAAAATCCAGTTCCCTGCATCAAACTAAAAAGACATTGGGCAGTGGGGAGGGCTGGTAAATTGTTAAGGCTGTCTTCTGAGAGGCAGTCTGTTTTAACCGTTGTAAGCAGCATAATATTGAATTAGATTTGAATGTCAGTTTTGCAGTGCCAGTAACTCATTTTGTTTATTGTGAAATACCGGTAATTACAATCTGTAATCAGTGGCTGCTGCTTTTCTATGAATGTATTTTTCTTCATTTTTTTTAGACTTTGATTCTGCTTGCATTTTTGTACAGTTTTAATATCTAATTCTTAAAATAATTATGCAGCTGCATAACTTAATCTCAGGAAAGATTTACCTGATAATATCATGAGGCATTCAGCTATTTTTGTCCATGGAAATGTTCATTTTTGTTGCATGCCTGAACAATAATCAAACCAATATCATCAGTAAGAATTAATTTTGAATTCAGTGCCATTGTGCCTAGTTTCAATATTTTACATTGGCTGTTATGCATAAACTTTGAAATAGATGATCTCAAGTTATAAAATAGATCACAAATTGTAGATACATGATATTAATATTGCATATCTGCCAAAGCATAGAGATACAGATACCGGTAGTCATTGCCTGACAGTAGTTCATTGAACTATCACCAAAAGTAATTTATGACCATTTTTCACACTTATGACCATTGCAACATCCCCATGGTCACGTGATTAAATTCAAATGCTTGGGAACTGACTCGTATTTATGACGGTTACAGTGTCCCGGGATCACATGATCATCTTTTGTGACCTTTTTATGCAAGCAAAATCAATGGGGAAGCCAGATTTCCTTAACAACTGCAGTGCTTCACTTAACAACTGCGGCAAGAATGGTTCTAAAATGGGGCAAAACTCACTTTACAAATGTCTCACTTAGCAACAGAAATGTTGGGCTCAATTGTGGTCATAAGTCAATACCTGTGTACCTAATTCATTTTATATTAAACCTATTGATTACCTTTCCTACCAGTTCTGTTTCTTTCATTGAGCAGAGATTGTACTGGATCTGATGCTCTCCTTTCTGACTTCTCTGCATCTCAGGATCAAAAAAAAGTTTTTCCCCCCTGTCTTTGTGCTAGTCTGTAATGGAGGTAGGAAAGCCCTGGCCTCCAATTTCTTCCACATGACAAATACTCATACTTCAGTTATATAGCCCTGATCAGTCATCTGAACTGGCGTATAATATGTACATGGAAAAGAAGGTACGTAGAAAGGAAACAGGTTATAGGGTAAGAAAGGGGTGATGATGACGATGATGTTGATATTTTGATATTTTTATCCTGCCCCTTGCTCTGTGTTTGCTCAACTCAAGGTGGCGAACCCTAATATTCCTGCCTCCTATTTTCCCCACTGCAATAACCCTGTGAGGTGGGGTGGAGTGAGGAAGAATGACTGGCCCAAGTTCATTCATCTGGCTTTTATACCTAAAGTAGACCTAGAACTCCCAGTCTCCTGGTGTATAAGATAGCACCTACACCACTATCCCAAACTAATTTCCATTTATGAAAGGACAATTCTTAAAGAAACTTACACCTTGCATAATTATTTCTAGTAAAAATTCCTTATGATAAAGCTGGAAGTATATATTCTACAGTACAGAAAGAGAGAGAGAAGAGTGTATTTTCATTTTACTTATTACACTTACCTGAGGTTTTTTTTAATTAGTTTTGATTTGTATAAAATGGAATCACAATCTTAATACCAAGTGACATATTTCTTCTCTGTCTCTTGTTTTATTTTAATTCTATTTCTATTCTATCGTAAATTGTATATTGTTTTATCTGTATGTTATTCAGTGCCTCCCTTTTTCTGGTTTTAATAAATATTTTAGATTGTGTTGTATTTGGTCATTATTTGAACATTACTTTTTACTTTGCTAGTCACTGACTGCAGTTAAACAATTTAAAATGTACTATGCCATTAGGAGTTCAGTCAACTTGAGTTCAATTAATTGTTCTGGGAGTTTGGAATATACTTTTGACGTGGTGTAGCAAAAGAAAATCATCATCATCACACTTTCTATTATATTAGAAATATATTATTTCTTTCTGATAGTCTTTTTTAAAAAACTTTTTAAAAAACATTTTTAAAGAAAATAAAACTTATATTTTTAATCAATTTATATACTTTTTTATTAAAAAAGGCAACTTCAACCCAGTCAAATGAGAAATTGAAAATGTTCAAATATGCCGACATCTGTCTTCCTCTTAATTCAGAATTTTGACAAAAAAAGTTTGCTTTTTCAATTCCAGATTGCTTCATAATTGTAAATGAATTATGCTATAGGAAGACAATACTCTTTTTATACCATCCAAAGAAGCAAATATTGTTAAGTTATATTACTATTTCAATGACTTCTGAATTAAAATGTTAACTATTTTACTATGCTGCTAGTGTAACTAATGCAATTAGCATGTGTTTTGAATGAATCATACTTTTCTTGATTTTTTTTAAAGTAACTAGCATGCTGAACTTCTTCAGTAATTTGATCTTGACACTGAGTATTGACAATAATGTAAAAAAGAGCTGAAGACAATGCTTGTTCCCAAAATATTGCTTATACCTTAACTTTGTCATTATTTATTTCTCTTTTCAAGGTTGCTTCATTTCTTTCTAGACTTCATGGAAATTTAAAAATATTTCTTTTCACATTTTTCAGTGCCAGGGACATAGGTTTTAAGGTACTATCAGATGTTTAATATGTGTGTATAATTCCATATTAACAACATTAACTTTGTTGGGGCATTTATTTGTTTGCATTTTGTTAATAAATTGCTATTTAAATAGGTCAGTTTGTAATGTTGGGAGTCCAAACAATTCACGAATGTGAATTCACTGGAAATCTTATCAGAGAATTCATTGAAGCAATTACTGTAGAGGTATTTTGCATTGTCTGCCTTTGGAGATTGCATTTAATTGAGCAATCACCACCCAGAAGCTTCTCTGAGGAAGATGGGCAGTGTACATATATGCCATGGGTAATGCTGCAAATGTTCAAGAAAAGAAGAAATTCTGTTGGTTCTGGGAGAGCTTTTACTGCTACTTATAAATCGTTTGCAGTGCATGGATTTCCTGGTGTGTCTTTTTAATTACCGGTAGTAAGGAAAATGCTTTCTCCTTTGGTTGATAGACACATCCAGTGGAATTGTTGTTCCACATCCCCAGATAACAATTTTTCCTCTAACTTATTTGCATATTTCTAAGTACTTCCTTAATCTTTTTTCAACAATTTCCCAGCAACATTTACTCTTTTGCATGAACAATACTTTGGCACTATGTCAATTAGTCACCAAGTCTCAATCATACAAAAGTAGATTGAGATATTAAAAATAGTGCTTTGCATTAATCTTGGTATAATTTCCCCTTTGTTATTAAAATGTTACCTACATATTGACCTGAAGGAGTTTCTTTCTTTGTCTTTTACTGGCATACTATGTGAAAATGTAGCTGGAGCATTGCTATTAGATATCTGAAAAGGTATCCATAATTTGGAGACATTTAAGTTGATCTGGTTAGGCAACCATCCACCTATGTAAGAGAAATTAATTCAACTGTGCATACTGCATTGAAGAAAATGGGCATTAAGACAAATATCTACCTGTTTTACCTCTATTAAATTATTGTGATGAATAAGTTTTGTTCAAACTCAAGAGTTAATAAGCTTCTTGAAAAATATTTAAGAAAAAGACTGGACAAGGTACAAGGGAAAAAAGTGTATCAGTGAGGAGGACAATCCTCCATGATCGAACATGCTCCTTTTGACATTTTCAAAAGAGGAACAAGTATACTTTATTTGACCATCAGGTCTTACATGCATTATTTGTATTTTGCTTTTACACACGTCATGCCTGTTTTATTCACAAGTACTGCCAAAACTGCTAAAAAAGCCATCACAGTCCTAGGCTGCAGTAACAGAAGGATAGAACCCACAATGTAAAAAAGATGTTGAGACTCTAGAAAGAGTGCAGAGAAGAGCAACAAAGATGATTAGGTGACTGCAGGTTAAAACATATAAGGAACAGTTGCTGGAATTGGGTATGTCTAGTTTAATGAAAAGAAGGACTGGGGTGATATGATAGCAGTGTTCCCATATCCCAGGGGTTGCCACGAAGAAGAGGGAGTCAAGCTATTCTTCAAAGCACCTGAGGGCAGAACTAGAAGCAATGGATGGAAACTAATCAAGGAGAGAAGCAACCTAGAACTAAGAAGAAATTTCCTGACAGAACAATTAATC